>JAOEHX010044339.1:0-20822 GCA_025448015.1 Bolborhynchus lineola
GGTAGCAGTAGTGGTTTTGTGCTATACCTTAGTTACTGGACTGCTCTTATCTCAAGCCATGGGATTTGCATTCTTTCAGTTCTCCTTGCCATCTCACAAGGAGATGGCAAGAGGGAAGAAGGTGGCAACTGATTGAATGGCTGTGTGGTTCTGAATGGCTGTGTGGTTCTGAATTGCCATCTGGGCTTAAACTGCAACAATAGTATGTATATTATAGTAACTTCATAGGCTTCAGTCAAGGTGAAGATTGCAGAGTAGCAGATACTCTACGAAATGCACATCATCATACAATTCCTATTTCTTAAAATTCATATGCATTCTGATAAACACAACCCCCTAAATATTTTTCCTGTAAAACTTTTGTATAATTTTTTAGATAAAAATGTGACCCTTACTATTTACTTCCTTGTACTTTTGAGGTCTTTCCAGCAAATTTATTCCAGACCTTCCCACTTGTCTCCTGTTGCATTGTGCTAAGTAGATTTCCTGCTAATCACAAGGTTATTTCCTGCTCTAGCCCTCTTTCTGATCACATACTTTCAGCATTTTTCTTTGTTCTTCCTCAGTATCTCCTGCTGTTATCTAATAGCTTCCACAGATGTTATCACTGTTTCATCAATTCCTTTTTCCGATGAATGCTGCTTTGCGTATGTGTCCATATCTTTGAAATATTCTCCTAACTCCTCCCTCTGATTATAGCATGCATTTATATGGGGATCCTCCAGCCATTCCTGCTCTTTAAATAAAGTAATTCTTCACTGCACTATGTGCTCCCTTCAAAGACCCATTCTTCTGCAGCTCCCAGTAGATCATGTATTTGCTCTGCTCCCTTTTACTGTTATTACACTGAACCCCCTCAGTAATGTAATGCTCTCTCATCAGTCCGTGGTTGTCCCATGTCTCCCAAGTGCCTTCTAAATAGGAAATGGGTACATGCTTTGAAGTTCATGCAAAGTTCAATCTTGGTATTATTAATAGCAAGCCTGCTTTTCTGTCCAAAATCTCCAACAAGCAGTCTTTTTCCCTTTTAGTCTTTTCTTATGCTGTCCTATGTGGACAGTCAGTGTTCATCACATCAGCTTTTATTACTTCTCTTCTCCTGTGCATTCAGGACTGAAGCTGTTTCACTTGGGATCTTCCTTTGGGTGACATATAGCTATTTTTTGTTGAGCCCATAGCCGTTTCTTGGCTCAACAGCTGATCTTGAAAGCCTTCTAGGCAAAAGGAGAAGGATTGCAACAGTCAGCAGCATTTTCTGGGCTTAGATTTATTTTCTAATCTGCCAAAACACATGCATTTCAAGTCTCTAACAACCCGGCTGGAATACTAGACATTCATCAGGGTTGCTGACATTACTCAATAGCTCTTCCTTTCTTTTTGCATCCTCTTTTCATGTGTTTTTTCTGCCTTGTCTTTCACTGATCTTACAGACAGCAGCTATAGGGAAGTGCCACACAGGCGAAGAACAATGACAAAGAAGAAAGAACACAAGTGTCTCAAGTATCAGTGCTCTGCTATATTGGCAACCCAACTCTTTAAGACAAATACTACCTAACATCATGTAACCCCATATACTCGTGCCAACACCCTACAGCAGCTGCAGATGTGCTATTGCAATTCTTGCTGCTCTGTTATTGCTCAAGCCTGCCTGATACACTAAATCCTTCTATAAACCGGTCACTATTCTTCTGTCCTATACCACTGTCTGCTGCAACTAACTCAGCTTCCCTCATGCTTCCTTCCCCAATTATTCTTTCAGTCTCCTGCATGATACAGGGCCATCCTTCTATGTTCCTCTTCTTTTATTCAAATAAATGTTGAAAGTGTGAAGGCCATAGTAGCATTCATTTTTCTGAAACGTGCAGATTTGGTGTGCTTAAATCTCTACTATCATTTGCCCTGGTAGCGAGAGCAGGGAATTAGTAATCTTCATTTTTGAGGAAGAGCAGAGTTGAAATTGCAAAACTCAGCAATTCTGCACATCCTCTCTTTTAACTCATATTTTCTAATTTTCCTTCCTCCCCACTTCCTCTCATATTTCACCCCACAAATTCTGGTAATGTATACTCTGGAAAGACTTACTACAATGACGTTACTTCTTCTCTGCCTCTATTCTGTGGAAGATGAGTCACTGTACAAACATGATAAGATTAGCATCCTGTCCTCTCATGGCCTAAACTGTCAAAGTCAATTTAAAAAAAAAAAAAAAAAGTCAATCTATGGTGGTCATTATCCAGATTGTGTGTCATGCCAGAAAAAAACCAATCAGTCTCCTGCAGTGCACTATATGTCACAGGTTTATTGCACTGATCCTTTCTCCTGACTATCATAAATATGACATGTTGTTTCAATAAGGTTTGTAAAGAAAGTGCAGGATAAATAAGATGATGCTAGTGTTTTGTACTACTGCACCTGTATTCTTATTTGTTTAATTTAAACAAGCATTATTAAATAAAAAATAAACAGGAAATATTTCTTCTTAATTCAAATTCATATGGACAACACTGAGCAACACTGAGCAACTTAACACGGTATGTTTGTACACACATTACTGTTATTTACCAAAGCAGATCTTCATTGACACGTCTTCTCATGTCAACAAATCTGAAAAAATAACCCTTAACTCTGGATATAAGCAGGTCTTGGATGGTTTCTTTTTTTTTTTTTTTTTTTAAGTTAGAAGGACAACTTATTGTTTACCATAGTAATATATTTTTCTGATATATTGATGATACATTTTGCTGTTAAAATCAATCAGTCTGAATCTCTAGAGGCTTTGATTAATGAAACACTGGAAAAATTTTCTCTGGTAGCTTCTAATTTTGTTTAGCAATTCAAAAAGCTGCTCTTAGAGTAAAGAAGATGGTATTTTATGGAATTTTGACTTTTATATTATCATTCATTTTGGGGAACCTAAGTCAGTTTATCCACATTATATTTTCATGAAGGTATAGATGTTTCATACTCCCTTATCTCCAAGTATATTCATAAAGCTACACATTTTTTTCTTTTTTATTTAGAGAAGAGAAACAACTATTACAGCCAATTTCAAAATCCAATAAACTTAGACTCTTGTTTGTTATATTTGTGTAGCAGAGCTTTCTTCTATTTTTAGACTACAATTATTTTTGATACAAAGAATTCTTGTTGTGTGAGACTAAAACTATTTGCAAGAGGTGATGTCATTAGCATCTGATGTGTTTCTGCAACTTATGGAACTGGATATTTAAGACTTTGTCCAAACAACCCTTTTATATATAATATATTTTTCTCCCAGAAGATCTGTTTACATGTACAAAAATAATTTATGCTTTTTTTGCTTACCATCAGTCTACAACTCTAAGATATTTTCCTAGATCTGAATAATTTGAGTCATATTTTTTGTTCTTACTGTAATTTTTCTACAGCTTTTAGGGGTGTAAATGCAAGAACTGCATGCAACTTCTAGTCCAGTAATGTCATGTAATGAGGGAAAAGATAATCTTTCAATTCTTCTCAAATACTCCTCTGCACTTATGCTGAAGAGTGATACTAGGATATCATTTTAAGCTGCTTGTCCACTGTGACTCTTCCTTTTCTGAGTTGTTTCTTTCCAATATATAGTCCTCATTCCCCAGCTTTTTTGAACATGTTTTTCCTTGTATGGATATTCTTTATCATATGGTGTCAGTATGGCTTCCCATCACTATTTACCAGTCCTAATTGTAATTTGAAAATTATTTCTCCACTATTATATGATTTATTCCAATTCATTTTTGAAAGCACAGAAGTGGCACCTTACCTTTAGTAGTGGCTGAACAGGTTGAAACCTGTTCTGAGTTCAGTGGAACCTCAGCTTCTCAGTTGAAGGACTTAAGCAGCAATGTTGGCTTAGCATTGCTGGCTGCATGCCTAACTATTTGTTCTCATATCCATTCAGGAACATGGTGCTCTTTTCATTGCGTCAGCGATATCATATGGGGTTAAGATTACACAATCCATTTTTAAATCTCAGAAGCATGAGTTACATAGGGAGCATGAATTTCTTAAGCTGACATTCCTGCCAAACCCACTGTATTATGGATTTGTGGCTGTAGCCAATTCCTACTTCATTTAACATAGGATTTGTTGATATTTCATGCTTAAAACAAAGGAGAGAAAAAAACAAAACCAAACCAAAAAAACACAAAATGACAACAAAAAAAACCCCAAACCTCAAAAAACACAAAACAAAACAAAAAAGGAAACAAACAAACAAAAAAAAACAAAACAAAAAACTAAACAACTAGGATGTTATGCATATTTACATTGCTTTTGCTTTCCAGCAGATGTGGTATCATCACACAAACTATACCAGCAGATAACAAATGGCAACCCTTTTAGAAGTGCCAGAGAAATCTTTTATGCCTAAAAGGCTTGTTCTAGATTAGGAGATACATTAACAAATTAGCTGGTGTAAATTTGGACTGCATTACTGACCATGTGAACATGTAAATGATTTTCAACCTCAAGTATAATATCTTTCAGGAGTTATAGAAAATATTTCCATTCTTCACTATAAAAGCACATGAAAATACTTATTTTAAAGGGTTAATAGGAAAAAGGGAAGGCTAACAAAATTATGCATTACTATGCTATTTCGTGTTCTCTGTAATGTATTAATGGTTTCCTAGTAACAAACATAAAGTATTACTAGGTATTTTAAATGGGATAAAATACTGTCTACTGTAATTAGCAGCTATTCAGCTTCTGAGAAAATTAAACCCTGAATGCCTACTTCGTTTGTCTGTACTTGATTACTGAAGTATATCACATAATTTAGAGCTGTCTTTTATTATATTTGCATCTCAAATCTTATATAAGATACATTAAAAAGATCTGTAAATCTAAGCTGCTACAGATAGCCTCAGTAAATGGAATGGAAGTAGTCTTCCTTACACCATCATAAAATTTTTGGTCTAAGGTATTTTAAGAAATAATATATATAAGTAGAACATATATAAGGTGTGTTATCAGGTTTAAAGTGTTTTAACCTAGTTCAAATGTCTCAAATGTAATGTGACATGCAAATTAATTCTGAAGAGTTTTCTTTCATTTAAAAGCAAGATAGCATCTTGCAAGAAACAGAATCTCATTCCAGGTTTTTATATGTGAATTTAGTCTATGACTTTGGTAAAGCTACACATTACTGACAGTAGATATTCTACTCTGTTTCTTCTGGTAGAATGATGTGAATATGAACATTTTATTCTTTACAGCATTGTAGGACTTCAGTTTGAGAAAAAAAAGATTTCTAGATGTGAAACAAGGGCACAAGGATAATTCTGCCTTTGGAGTTTTAAGAGTAATGTCCTCTCTTCCCACTGCTGAAAGGTCTTATAGACTGTGATCTCGTTCTCTGAATATAGTTTACTACAAAATGCATCTGCATCTTCATCATTTTTGCCTTTGTGTCCATAGCAAATGGAGCATGATTTCTTCATATTGTGGATTCTTCTTAATACATCCTGCTGTTGTAACAAGCTTATGGTTACGGTGTCACAGACCATTAATTTAGCCTTATCATTAACACTAGTGCCCCTATTGTGCATAGCTTTGACACAATAACTACAAATGGAAATTTACAGGAATCAAGACAATATCATATTGTTCTTTACTCCCTTGTATGTACTTCTGATTTATTTTTTTGTACTACTGTTTACACAGACTGTGTGTTGTATTATTTTACTTTACCAATATATCTGTAGGGAAGAGATAGAAATTTGTTTTTTGGAAGTTCCATAAATTCTCAACACTGGCACTATATCAAAGGCAAGTCAGTTTGAAAATGCATTTTTGGTCATGATAAAATAGAGGATCAGTGTAGATGATACAGGCACACTAACATATGACTGATGAGGATATCTGAGACAGCAAAAGGCATTGTCAGCTCTTGCTTTGCTTTCATGCTTTGTCTAGACTCAAAGTCCCATGCACTAGGCTCAAACAGACTAATACTGACTGCGTCTGAATGATAAAACCCCATGACATTATAATTACATTTTTGTGGTATCCATGAGCGGCATTTGCCAACAATGTGCCATATTAGGGAAGCTGGGAATCAGGGTTTTCTAAGCCAACTGTTTCATATTTTGCTATTTGATTGCATAAAGAATGACAGACTGTATTACCATGATAAACCTTGTATAAATACAGGAAATAAAACAGTGAACTATACTTCTTAATGCACCAAATTTTCAGTGCGATGTGAGACTGAAGGGAAAGTAATTATTGTGGAGGAGCTCAATTCAGTTAATGAAACCAAACACTTTAGCCCCATTCTGATTTCCTATCTTATTGTTCAGAAGGGTAAAATTTCCACATCAAATAATTTGATTACTACACTGCAGAGGTGTTTTGTGGATTTTTTTTTTTTTCATAATAAATGCAGTGCTTTTCTTTATATATGCAGCACAGTCTGCATATAATCATGTGGACTTACCTTTCTACCTAAGAAGTTATCTATTAATTTTTCAGTACTATAGCAGAACACTGTGATGGACAGGTTTGACATAGTAAGGTGTGCACCATTTTCTTGTGTGAACAACATTTTAATTGTAAGATTGCAGTGACTGAATAATTACATTTTGTCCTCCACCTCTTGACTCTCCAAATCTGCATGCATGCAGCAATATGTTAGAATGTTCTCAAGCATGAAATGATACCAAAAGATTATGTGATCATTAATTTAATTCCATTGACTCAAATACTTGTATTCTTTGACAAGACATTCCTTAAGTCATGGAAGGAAGTCAAGTCAGGGATGGAGGCAGGAACTTCACTGAAGGAGCATCTCAGCTCATTAGATTGAGTAGCAATATCATTTCAGTTGGATCCACTGAGCATCCAATCAGAGACCTTCCCAGAATGTACCATAACTACCACTTGGCTTCCATACTCCAACTATACAATATGCTCCTCAGTCATACCTGTCAGACTAGTACAGAGCCAAAGACCGACCTAAGCTTGAGAACTTCAGAAATTCCGTTAAGTCCTTCAGTTCAAATGTTGGTTCTGGTGATTTTAAGGAGGTGAGCAATCCTACTTTCTACACATCTGTTTCATTGCAACTTAGAAAGTGCAGGACAAGGTTGGGTTGGAAATCTTGGTAAGGCACTGCTTGGTTCACCTTCTCCTTTGTATATCACAAGGGAAAGAATAACATGAATCTTTCTGGGCACTAGCAGAATAAGCATGCAAAAAGGTGGACATTTTTTCACTGAATATAGCCTTCTAAATGTTAGCTATGTTACTGAACATAATGAAGTACACGTCAACACATTTACTGGAAAGAAACATGAAAAAGAGAGGTCAATCAAGCCCATCCTAAGAAAAATGTCAAAGATAGATATGCATTACATCCCAGAAATGTCTGCCTCTTTCTAGTAAGAGAGAGGGAATCAAGATGACAGGTTTAGTTGGACTAACAAAGACAGAATAATCTGTTTAGCACTATTTGACCAACAGTTTTGCCCCCTGATCAAGGAAAGTCTATAGCTGTGAAGCATTTGCATCCTTCCTGGAGAAAATAATTTACTGATTGGAAACCTTCAAGTGCATGGTGCAATATGAGGGGTTTATTTTCCTACTGAAACCGAGAAGTTTCTGAGTTGACCAGAGAATGCAAGTTGCTAGACAGACCTCCTATATATATGAAGTTTAAGGGAGGAATCCCTGAAGAAATCTCTGTGATTTTTGAGGGCATCATGATTTCATAAGAATGCAGTCTTACTGGATGGGATTTACTTAATGGTGAGAGCAGCCTGTCATTTGGTCAAAGAACTACACCATGCTACAGGAAAACATATCCTATAATTTCTAAATTATTTTTGCTTTAATTCTTTCATTATTTTCACTTCCTCAGTTTAAAGAATATTATTGATGCAAACATGGAGGTTTTATTTCTCTGCCTAAATATGAGAACATGAGTCATGGCAAATGAATGTAAACCAGTGCAGCTCTAGAAAGGTTGACAGCAGGCTAAGAAGCAGAAACAAACCAGAACTAATTTACAGACTTAAGAAAGACATTAATTTTATTTGAAAGGGTGGAAACATTTTGAATTAATTCCTCGAGACACTGAGCAGTCTGTTTATGATACTACTATTGCAAAAAGCACCAATACAGAAAACGGGTATTCTGTGCTGTTTGAACAAGTAATATTTTTGCAGTACATTTTCTATAAACTGAGCAAGAATGAGGATTAGAACCTAATAAAGTTGCAGTATGCAGCAAATGAGTTCATATTACAACAATGAACTGTTAACTGCACAAGGTTTTGAAAATTGAAACACTATAAAAAAAATTGATGGGTACTATTATTTATTAGATATTTTCAGTGCTTGAGGTTAACAGGTATTTGTTTCCATTTCATCATCAAATGCATGCTTTTAAAGACAAATCATGCTTAAAAAGCCAGATAGCTCTTTCTCAGTAATAAATGAGAAGACACTGAAAGACTTAAATAGCATTCCAATAGATCGCTTCCATTTCTCAGAATGCTCACTGCAGAATTTTTTCTTCCTTTACAAAATCTCTAATGTAAAAATATGACTAGATAGAGTGCGTATCTCCCAAGTGTGTCATTTCTCTAAAGTACTGAATGGCATCTATTAATTGAATGATTTTGATTGACTACTCTGAATCATTGTCTCCTAAGGGTAAACTTGATATACTGAAATTAAACTTTTCCTAATGATTGTCTGATAAGCAGTAAGGAGCATCTTGAAAAGATTTACTCTTGTATTCAGCCAAAGTCTTAGTGTAACCTATTGAAGAAACTAGGCTCAGAAGTTCCTTTCAAGGATTATGTATAGTCTAAAGCATGAAAGTACTTGGAAAGAACTCAATACAGTATAGATGTTCACACTATATGAAGATGTCCATGTATTGTGATAACTTAGGGTTGAATCATTTGATGTGTAGAGAAAAATTCTAATGAAGGGAGGTGCAAAACATTTTTCATAATCTGAAATGCTGGAATATTTTACTGTTCAGTAGCTCATCCTCTTTTAAAAATATCTCAAGTTACAGAGATGAGCCTGTAAAGATTACAAATTATTTTGTTGCAACGAAAAAATAGTAGGTGTGGAGTAGGGTTTCACTTTGACATCAACAGTGTGTATTTTCAATAATCAGATCGATGATCCTTTTTGTATATAAGGTACTAGTAAGGTCTATTAGTAGAAACAACCATTTGTATGTCCAAAAGGAGTACAGAGTGCTTAAAAAATATAGAGCATATATTAAATATATTAAAAGATATTAAAAACCAGTTGTGCTTGATGTAATGGAGGCTTGGAAACACAGTCTTAGGCAGCTTCTCCTTTGGGGGGTTCCATTTTATGCATTTCCCAAATCCATGCATTCAAGTCATTCCTCTCTCAAGGCATACAAGGCTCCTACTTCCTATCTTTTTCCAGGAAAGGAAAGCAAGGTCCCACATTCATCATGGTAGGAGTCAGTTTTTGGTTTTTTTTTGTTTCCTTTCCCAGTCAGCTTTTTTAACTGCTCCTTAAACAAGCTAGGCTTCACACACGGGGTGCCTCTTCTCAGTGGGTGGTCTTTTTATCTCTTTCTAGGCCTGGTGGGGAGCCCATGCAATCACAGCAGGCATTACATACAATTCTGCTACTGAAATTGGCAGCAATATGGGGAAACTGTACATAAACATGCACATAATTTATTTTTCTTTCTGAATTAGAGGAATTTTAAGTCCTTGCAGGAGTTTCTAAAGCTGTATGCGATACTAAAGTTATTCCGCACTTTATACCTGGTAAGGAAGA
The DNA here is from genome assembly GCA_025448015.1 of Bolborhynchus lineola. Classification (NCBI taxonomy): domain Eukaryota; kingdom Metazoa; phylum Chordata; class Aves; order Psittaciformes; family Psittacidae; genus Bolborhynchus; species Bolborhynchus lineola. The sequence continues at coordinate 9,804 of JAOEHX010044339.1, forward strand.
GCAAAGATCATAAAGTTGTGAAAACAAGGTCTGAGTGATATCTCAGGAGTCTCTTTCAATATGGTTTACCTACACCAAAATTGTAAGTTACAGAAACTTTTCAGACTTACAACTTAAAGGGTAAGACTTGTGAGCATCAATGTTGTCTTTTTTTTTCTTTTTAATCTCCAGATTTGTAATCAAATTAGGATACTAATTCAAACATACTTATATTCAAATTTAGCTAAATTCCGCATCCCTTTCATAAGTGTATTCATTGGGATGGATTAATAAAGAAAAAAGGAATCATTCTCTTCTTACTGTATAATATCAACTCTTTGTTGGCCAAAGTTGCCTCTACACAAACAAAATCGAAATTCAAGTATCACATGGATCCTTTTTGCCATCTTCAACCTATTTCTTAGCACTGAAAAAGCTCAATAGGCATAGATTAGTGTAGCAGACTCAAAGCAGCTGGAGATTATGTGGAAATGTGAAAGATTTTTTTATGACACTGATTATACATTGCATACCCTCCCATGGAAAAAAATTATCACCCATTTCAGTGTATATGTGTTTGCATGTACCATGTATGTCTATGTATTAAAGTTGTTCATCTGGTACTTGCTAGCTGTATCTCTGAATTTGTTTACTAACAGAAGGGAGAACTGCTAGTGTCAATAATTTTCACTGACATGTCTTCGGACTGGTAGAGTGACAATGAGTATTCTATGTATAATCACCTCTGTCAATTGGAAACTTGACCTGGAAAAGAGAGTATTAAAAAATTTCCCTGTGAAACACGGCTCTAAGAAAGACTGTAAATAATACCGCTGCAGTATGTTGATAGTTATGAAATCATAAAATTTTAAGACCAAACTGTATTTGTACAGTGAATATGATTTCCCAAACTGATAGCTTTTATTTTTTAGATGTCTTCTTCTTCTTTATAGAATATCCTTAATTTCCCAGAAATAGCTGTACTGATATTGTATTCTTCCCCATGTAATAATATCAGGTAAAATACTGGTTTCAGCATAATAAAAACATATGTCAGCACTATAATCAAAGTTGGATATCATGCGCCTTTATTACCAATGTAAAATGAGTGTGCCTTCACTACTGGCCCAGTCTAAATAGGTCATCTGCACAGGGATCTGCTTGCTTTCCCTAGGACTATTTATTTCCCTTGCTTGTCCTAGCTGATACGCCCATAGTTTTCCTTTCTGTTTCAAGAGGATCTCTGAGGTGTGAAAGAATATGCATGTGATATGAAGGATAACAAAGACATATCTTGTATCTTGCCCTGAAGGTGTCTAGCTCTTCCTTGCATGATCATCACAGTGGTAGGATCTGTCATTGGAGTGGCGCAAGCAAGAATGCACTCCTGTGAGCATTAGCTCTTTTTTTTTATAGAATCATAGAATAGTTAGGGTTGGAAAGGACCTAAAGATCATCTAGTTCCAACCGCCCTGCCATGGGCAGGGACGCCTCCCACTTTTCTACCAGATTAAGAGCAGGAAAAAATTCCCTGAGTTGGGCTGACATCAGGATTTGATATCTGACCTTGACCATGTGTGGTAGCACAGATAGCCAAGTATGCTCTTGTCAGCCAATGTTTGTTAGGAGAGGTTTCTGTAGTGCACACCAGTAGCCACCTCTATATCAGACTTGATGGTTACATTCCACTGTATGGTATGTTATGGCTGTAACAGCTGAACCTAGAGGTCACAAGGCTATATACCTGATACTGCTCACATACTTTTCGTGGCTGTATCTCTTCACAAATGTATCTATGCACAAATACTTCAAATATTTGCATTTCTGTATGACAGTGTCCCTCTATTAATTCAGCATCTGACACATTCTTAATACCCATTTCCTTTACTCCTTTTCCAAATCTTTTTTTTTTTTCCTACTCCTGTTCTTCAAATACCAAGGAAAAATATAATTGAAGGAAAAAGAAAATTTGCCAAAAAAATGGATATTGAATCTTAAAAAATCATATCAAATGAAGATTCAGTCTAAACTTTTCTGTTAAGGGCTCAACATCCCATAACTTTAATTCAAGGCAGCTCTGTAGTTACCATCTAAACTTGGATTTATCTGTTAATACATGAAAGATATATCTCATACTAGTTTGTGTCTAGCACAAGCTAATCACAATCTTTAAATAATTCAACTCATTCAATGTTTAGAACAGGAAAATTGCATTTTGTTTGTCCCTCTTTGCTGTGAGGTAAGAGGTGAGTTTTTATTCATGCCTTTATTTATCCAATTTATTCATCAGGTATTTTATGTCCCTAAATTATCTGACTAAAAGAGTACAGAGATAATTGTAATATGAGAAAATAACATTTTGAAACCCAGTTGGTTTTTTCTTTAAAATGTACACATTTTCCTTTTTTCTCTTTTTATAGCTACCCATTACTTGATTCAATTTCATTTTTTCTTAAATCCCATTTGCTGGATCCATACTGCTGAATACAGATTATTGCAGTGTAGGGTAGAGAAGTTTTGCTGGATTTGGTAAAGCTGCAGATATATTTGCCTATAGGACCTTTGTATGATGGGTAGTTTTCTTAATTGCTCATTGTGTCTTTGAGCAATAACAAGGATTCACATGTATTATTTACCTATAATTACAGTTTGCATCTATACTAATGGTTAACTGCTTTAACACAACTATCATCTCCTAGGCACACATTTCTAGCACTAATCCAAATTTTAGCCTGTTGCAGATAAAGGAAATTTTTCTGGAAACCATTTGGCGTTGTTGGAGACACCACCAGATTCTTAGAAATCCCTTTTATGTACTAAGTCCTGTAAGTCCTCTAGTACCTTCTGTAGGGTAGAAATCCTAATAAACATTAATTCTCCTTTTACTACACAGACCACTAATAGAAAATTTCTGATGTTCATTAGCATATATTCTTCAGTGTTATATCTAAACCAGCTTTTTTCTGGCTAGAAAAGAAATTGCCAAAAGCACTATGAAATATGCTTATTATCTGATATGCCCTGACTTACTGAAAGGTGATTCAGGAGAAGATAGCTCACAAATGCTATGTGAGAGAGTGGCTGAATGCATTCCTGATAAATGAAACAGCAAGACCCACACAAACACTGCGGGGGGACTATACTGTGCTCTCAGTCTGGGATGAGCCTGCAGAGTTTTCTGCTGGAGGACGCCACGTTCATGAAATTCTGTCAGATCTGATATTGACTATGCAACAGGTTGATTGACTCCGTATTTGAAGAAAAGACAAGAGGATATGAAGACCATCCATTCACGTTGTTACTGGTGGGCTGGGAAGCATTCCAAGGTTGGTTAGTCCTTTGTGTACAGCAGTGGCTATGGTTTGAAAGACTGTCATTCCTTCTAGAAAGCACATAGAAGAAAGCGTCACTGCTATACTTGGAAGCATGGTCTTGAATGACTGTGGCAGTTCATGCACATGTGCGCTGGAGGCACATTGTAGGTAGAAACTGAAGAGGCTAAAAACACTGATTGTGCAGCACAGTATTGTCTCCCTAGAAAATGAAGCACTGGCTTCAGATTTCAGGGTCCTGCACATCTGCTGCCTCTGCATTGTTCTCATGCGATCCCCAAGGAGGTCTAAGGGGTTGTGCTGTTGTGACAGATCTGCCTAGGACAGTGCTGAGTAGGTATTCAAACCTACTGTTGATTTCCTATCTGCATCATACTCTCTTTCAAATTTGATAAGTCACCACCAGTCTAGTTTCTTTTTTCATAATTCTTGATATTGTTCACACTTAATTTTCAATAAAATAAGTATTTTTGTTTACAGAGGAGGGGGGTGATAAAACAATGTTGGCCTGGCTAAGAGGAAGAACTGAGTGTTTTATTTTGAGGCAAAAGACACTCAGGTTATACTATAGATCTAGCTTACTTTCTTTTAAATCACAGTCTCTAGTTGGTGACTCTGCAGGTGACAGTGACAACATTCCTAAGAACTCTTTTTGGGAGTGCAAGTAAACACCAATTCGTGGGTCAAACCACAACTTTATTGCTAACTGACATGATAGAACTATGAGAGGCAAGTGTATGAATTTAGAAAGAAAACCAACTGGTTTTCAAATATCTTATCTGAATGCCTTTGTTTTAGAAGAATTCGCCTGTGTTGTGGGTGAAAAGAATGTATCAAAACAGATTGTTTTAATGAATTTTATTAAAAGGGCATTGTAATCCAGAATTAAACATACACATCACTGATTAAAGCTCCTATTACTGTCTAAGATTAACTAACAATGGACTGATGCAAGAATTAAATCAAGGTAAAAGTGAAATTGAATCAATAAATCAACGGTAGCAAATACCAAGTTACCAAATTAATGCAACTACTGAAGTTTAATCACGAGGCTGGCAGAAGGTAGTAGTTTTTTTTTTTTTTTTTTAATTCTGCCATAGTATCTGAAGAAGTTGTTTCTTTTCATTTTAGTCTTAACTGGGCTACAGCTCAAAAATTAGCACTGATCATCTGGTGAACTTTTATGAAGGAAAATTAACCAAGACAGGCAGTGGCAATGTTTTCACCAGTTTTACAGAAGTACAGACAGTAAAGAGACTCTTTTGCCACTCACAATTTTACTTCTGCTCTATTTCCTCCATACATAAAAATAGAAAATTTAGGAAACTTAAAATTCAGTGGATGCTTCTGAATGAGTAGCTGCTGGGGTTCTCTTTTTTAAAGAAGGCACTGACAATGACAGATTCATGATTTGAGCTTTTAGGATTCTGCAGGTACTCTTTTCTGTCCATACATTTTCACTAGTATGTAAAAGCCATGTCCACACAAAAAAAGAACAAGATGACACCTCCCCAAAGTGAGAAAGCAAATATTTTCTTGATTTTCCTGGGCTCTCTGCTTTGTGTAATTATTTATTACAACCGATTTTTCATGTAGTGCTGGACTAAATATAGCAAATTGGTATGTCTTTCACCCCTTCCTTCTTTGGACTTCTTGCCAAGACAAGAAAGGATTACCTCTCAATTGCATGGTCCTGACAGTTATAGAAAGCATGTTCCACATTATGCAAGGTATTTTCTTTGTGACTTTGGAATTAAGTAGATGGTTCATAAATTTAGTCATGCTCTGGCCAAAGCCCCACACAGGGAGCAAGCTTTCGCCTTTACATCAATTTCAGTTTCACTCAAGAATTACCAGTAATGTGCAAGATGCATTTTAAGAATATTGTAATAAGATATGTGAGACCTGTGTTAGAAAACTTGGTACCAGTTTTCTGTCTGGTCTATGAACCGTGGTCCTGTTCTTGGCAGCTGTAGGAATTACTGGTGATTGTTGACATCTAGTTAAAAATTACCTAGTTAAATCTTTGCATCAGGCAGTAAAACCATGGAAGTTGTTATGTGGCTTCATTGAAGACAAACATGTAACTTGCTCCAATCACTTTTAGCCTAACCATGTACAGCTATGTTTGTATCTCTGCATGGTGGTCTTCCATTTACTGTAGAACAAATTTTATTGTGCTATGTTAAAATATGGATTTCTCTGCCTGATGTATCAACACAAACCTGCCAAGCTACTGTCAGCATGCCAGTCCTAAGGTGAACTATATAATAGAGTTTTTTATTGTAATAATGTAAATCAGCAGCAGATGTGGAAAACCTGCAAGTAAAACAACAATACAATGATGAAACTTTGTAGTAGCATTCAGATTCCTCAGTTCTCTACTGTCAGTTCAGGTCTCTAGGGCTTAATGGCTGCATAAACCTTGCAAACAGAAAAAAGCCGTTGATTTGAACAAATTCAGGCATGCACTGAGGGGGTAGAATTGTATTTCTGCAGGGATTCTTTTATTGTTGTCTCTGAATTGGCATGATGTGTACAAAATAAGATTGACCTCTCACAATGCCCACCTCAACTGGCAAAATTCTGCACATTGCACAGTATGAACGTGGCGCAAGGCAGGGCATGCAGATGGGGATGGGAAGCAGGCTTAAGAGTTGTGCAGTTACTTCATTGTTTTTTCAGAGACTTGCGTCCTCTCCTGTCTGTACATATCAGGCATGGCACACTGCCCAAGACCATTTAATAGCATGGGCTAGGATATGAGCTGCCAACTGCAATGTCTGGCACATGAAAACAGCAATTTTGAGCTTACTGCAAAGAAACTGAAGCCGTATGTGGTTGCTTTCAGAGGTAATATAGAAGGCTTGGATAATAATGTAGCTGACATTCTCCCTATACTGTGCAAATATAGAACCAGATTTTCAAATATGTAATACTCGCAGCTATGGAAGAAAGGGTCCTAGATGTATCTTCAGGAAAAAGTGGAAATGCTGAAGAAACAAAGACCATGTAGACACGTAAGCATTTTCATCCTTATATGAAACCATTCTCATCCTTGCAGAATTTAGTGACCATAGTATTCCAGGAGCTCTTACAGAAATTTCTTCTGAAGACTGCAAATGATAGTGTTTAATAAATGGCTTTACTGTTTAGATACGTCTTGTCCCCAGGTTTGTATGGTGCAATGGCCTCAGTTCTTGTGCTGTGAATGGTTCTGGTTAGGCCTGCAAAATCGAAGAAAATAAGGACTCTACCCAAGAACACAGTAGCTTACTCTGACACATGCATAGACACACACAGGTGACCAAATGCAAATACAAAGACACTTGAAAAAGAACCAATTTCTTTTTTTCATCACATGAAAATGTGCAGGTGTCAAGCAGACAAAAAAGTGAAACATTTAACATTTTTCTTTGGGAAAGTCGTGCCAAAACCAATTATATAAGTCTAAAATTACCAAACTGCACACTTCTATTAGAGTTGCTGATCACTAGTGGAGTACCTTCAATTTTATTGAATTATCTTTCTCTGAGAAATAGCTTCAACAGCTTTCAAGTTTCTGTGGTTTACTCATTGAAAGCGGTTGTCAGTAAATATTGGCAAGTAGGAATCTTACACAGCTGACTTATGCTAGTGAGATTTCAAACATTTTTGGCAGAATAGAAGGAGCATGACCAAATAAATATCATATATAAGTTTTATGCTATAGTTGCACCTTGAGCACAGTGTGGGTCCTCCTTTATTACTGATCCAGAGCAGAAAACATTTTAAAGGGCTCTTCCCATTCACTGAATTTCCTTCTCAGGCTGCCAGTATTTCTTTAATTTTCTCTAAATGAATGAAACTGCTGATAATTTTCTCTCTTTGCTTCAACGCGTTATATTGACTTTTTATGCTGTCATTTTGAACACTGAATGAAATACACTGTATTTGCCAAATTTCTAACAGTGTCTTTCCTTTCATGAGGAAGTGACATATGTTCAAATATTTCTATAGGTGCTTAGAGAATATAGTGAGTTTGACTAAAAGTTCAAAACCAAGCCACAAAACAGGCTATAATTCAATCTGAAAAAAAACCCTTAATTTCTCAATTTCGTGTTTTGCTTAGAACTGTGGATTTCAGGCCTTTTCCCTTCATGCCAACGAAATTGTAATAGTTTGTTTTCACTCAGGATATAATGGTTCAATTCTGATTTGTGTTGCCACCTGCTAGAGTCAACTTTTGAAACACTTTACCCTATATGCATTTATTTTGTTTTTATAAAGTGCTTCTAGTGAGGACACACATTAAAAAAAAAAAACAAAACAACCAAAACCAACAATTTTTGATGTATACAGTTACTTAAATCGTTGCTCAAAAAATTATTTTAAAGCAAAATTAAGTTGAAATAAAATCGAAAAACTAAGTTCGAATTTAGAAATTAGGACACAGAAAAGAGCAAGTGATTACATTCTAGATGAATAAGAGAGACAGACAAGTGAAAAAGAATATTGTAAATTACTTTCATAACTAAAAGGCTCAGCGAGGAAGTTTTTTGTGATTTTGGTTAGATAGACTGGAAAATACCACATGCGGGTATGCAGACTGGAAAAACCCTAATGACTGATATTTTACAAGAAAGAATGTCTGTGCCTTCACTGCCATGGGGCAGACCTGGGCTCAAATTAATTCATATTAATTAAGTGTTTATTAATCATAGTAATGGCTATAGTGTAGCTATTATTAGTGGTAACTTAATTATAAAAGTAGTAGGAGGCTGGCATTCTTGGAGGAAACCTTGCAGTGAGGATGCCAGGTGGAACAAACAAATTGAGTCTTTTCTCAAAGGGAGGGGCAGGACCTTTTCTAGGAGTGTTTTGATGTGCCAAGTACAAGTGCAGGTGGAGTTTGAAGGCAGCCTGAACGTGGAATGAAATTAAGTTAGTTAAAATAACTGTTTGGACACTTGATCCTGAGTTTTGAAGAGAGTATGGAGAAGTACAGTGTAATTGTTGCTGAGGTAAAAATACTGCCCACGTATCCAGCAAGGCAGTGAAACAGCCCAGTCAGGTTCTCATGGGATTTGGGTGATGTGATAAAATCCAGTCCTAATATTACATGGCAGGGATTTTTGAACTGTGTCATGGCTCTGCGTGTTCAGGTTTCTTTTGAATTTCTATTTCTTTAAAAAAAATCATACCTTTTTTGGATTTGGAGTTGTTGCTTTTGTTCACTTAGATCTATAAACTACAGTCTCAGCCTTAATTATAAAACCTTGGAAGATGATATTCTGCCCCACCTATAATGCAAATCCTTAAAATGCCACAAAGTGATCCTATGTAGGATGCATAGATGAATGACCAGCTATGAAAATACCATTGCTTTTATCAAAGAAAAAAAGTTGTAAATTGAATAAATTTCGAAACATTATAAAAATTATAAAACTATTAAAAATACTGAAAAGCAAACTATTCTCAGGCTGCAATTCTGCTTGAAGAATCACATCATTAAAAATTAACAGTTTGAACTGAATGTCTTGGCACATTTGTACTTGTTCATCTACAGTTTAATGAAGTTGTTTACTGTGAAGAAGAAAAGAAAATTACCTCATGTAGGAAGATCAGTAGTGCAGGCATGGGAGGTCTAACCATTATCTCCTTGCTTTAGCAAATCTTCATAGGAGGGGTTCCACTTACACAAAAACCAGACAGAGATTAAAGTAAAACAAATGCGTTCAAAGAAGCAAAATTAAAAATGCTTGCAGCATGCAATTACTGGGTACCTCAGAAAGCCATATGTCTGCCAGTTCCTTTGCAATTAAAGAATGAAAAGAAAAACAAAACAATTAAAGATGTTCTAACTGGACGACTTGCATCACATCTGGTACATGTTTCATCATCAGTGATCTAGTTGAAGAGTCCCTATTTCTCTGATAAAAATATTAACACTATGTGATTCAATTAAAGAATTCCAGATTGGCATTATTAAATCATTTGCGAAAGAAGCATGTTCAGCCTCATCATAGAACTTAAGGACTTTGTTTATATGAAGGTGAAAGTCCAATTGGCTGATGATGAAGATGTGAACATTTTCATACTGAAGTTGCAGCAGGTTTGATGTGTTTGTTTTGTTCCTTAACTGAATCTCTAATAGGAGCGGGAAAGATATTTCTTGGGAGCAGTTCTTATAGATGTGGATCTGACTGCACAGTGAAGGAGTAGGACACCTTTTCTTGTGAACCTCATATAAGGATTCCCTTATACAATTGTGCAACAGTGGCACTTCTGTTTCTTTATCTTATTACAGGTATTAATCAGTCATGCATTTGGAAGAACATGAGGGACACTAGTTGTCGGTTGATTCCAAGGCATAGAAAATGATTACAAGTATCTGGATAATCCTTGGACAATTAACACCATCTTGAATGCAATTTCCCATAGTGTTTCTGCCTATAAGAATCTAACTAAATTATCTGCAATTCTACAGGAGAGAGATTGTATCTACACTTTGCATCTGAACCTCAAGCACCAATATTTCAATGAAAAGCTGTGACCAGGGTAAGCAACATATGTAACATGAAAAAAAGTCAATCCCAGAACCTTGCCTGTGATTCAGGATGCAAGCAGCCATGGAGTGCTCAGTCTGTTCTGGGCATCAATGAAACACTGCACTCTTCCCCTTTCATAGAAGTTCTTGTACCCAAGTTGGAAAATAGGTTGAAAAGAAAGTGTATTTTCACAAGAAACAAGAGAAATTAATCTTCCTTTTCTTCAGTATCTTAAAAGTAAGAAATCTGTGCAACTTGGGCTCCTTTTACTATCAGAGGAGAGAATTAAATTATATTGCGATCTTGTGATCAGAGTCCAGCAAAGGACACATTAATCCTCATTTGTCAGTGCCTATTCTCCTCTCTTGATCATAAAGTATCCTACAGCAATTAGGTCAGGCTTGACATCTCACTTTCAGACATGTTAAGTTAGACAATACAGCTCCCACTCAACAGGTCCTCTTCTACATGATTTGTAGAATATGGCTGGTGGAAGGAAAATGTGGTTTTATGCTTTAATTACACTGGTAGCCATCGCTTCCAGGGTATCTAATTTTACTCCTTTTGATGCTTCTTCTTTCTTAGTCTTATTTTAAAGTTGTATTATAGATTCATATTTTAAATTTATTGAAGACCTCATATACTAGCACTTCTTAGTTTACTACAAATGAAGTTTACATCATTCTCTGTAAACATCAACTGTAAATCAGTGAAATAGTAAGAGCAGTCCTATGTTATGACTTCACCCAGAAAAGGCTTTGAAGTACATATTTTATACAAATTGTATATTATGAACACTTTGAATTTCTCACCATCACTATTTAATGATATAACATGAGAATATCTTCCTGAAAGTATCTATCTGTCTGGCTTGTGTGCTGAGCAATTCTTCTGGTCAATTACCAAATCCATCAAAGGTAGTAATATTTCTAATATTTTGCTAGCTGTTCTGTATGTCTCTAAGAAACTATGGGCATATGTCAAGTTCTTAGTCATCTGTGTAGCCATAGAAATAATACAGCATCAATCAGTCTTGGAAATTGAGTTAAAGTTGGCAATTTTATTTTTCTGCACAGTCATTAAATATTTAATATTTCCTCTTGTCCTTCAGGGAATAAATTTAAGAAAAATTACTTCCCCTCTAAACGGTCTCACTTCTAACAACAAGTAAGCCTTTC
>JAOEHX010044339.1:20922-38290 GCA_025448015.1 Bolborhynchus lineola
GAAAAATGACGTCCCCTCTAAATGGTCTCACTTCTACCAAGTGCCCCAAGTAAGCCTTTCCTATGATAGATTATGCTTGGTTCCACACAGCTGCTACCTGCTCTGTTTGGAGACCATAATCAGGTTTGTCCAGATGTTTTTGCCTCCTTTCCTGCTACATAAGGGCTCCTTGTGAGACATCTTAAAATAGACCAGTTGCACACAAAGTCTAATGTATGTGTTGAAACGCTGAGAATGGTGTATTATTTAAAAGAAATATTTAACTTGAAGTATGTGCAATTTTATTTCCTTAAGTTAGATTAGATATAAAGGGAAAAAAGGAATTAGAAATGAATGAGAAAACCAGAAAAAGAATACTTTTAGCATTATGGGGTGTTTTTCACCTGTTAAGATACATAGGCAATATATTTTTCAATATGTATTTAATCTAGAGAACAGATAATGACTGTCCTTCACAATATTCTTACTATATGCATTTTATAATTCATTTATAAGCCTGATTTTGAGTAAGATTAATCAACTTTTACTAAGCACTAGTATTCTGAACATTGAATAATGAAATAATATTCATTGACATTTCAAACACTTCTGATTATAATTTACTTTTTAATTAATATCTATTTCCATTAAATTTTCTGTGACTGGAGAAGCAAATTTCTGCTGTGTTCATATGAAAGCTCACATAAAAAAATCTGTTGTCAAGGTAAACTTAATTACAAATCAGAAAATGTTTTGGGACTGTTCCTTCAGGTAAAAATATATCATCCAATAACCTGAATGAATTATTATAGAGAAATATAAAGCTAGAATATTAAAACTCAAAGTCTTATAATTATAGTCCCAGTCTCCATGAGAGAAATTTCCTTTCACAGAAATCAAAACAATTAGAAGTGGTAATGGCAACCCCTTCAGCTTATGGAAACTTGTAGGTGTCCTTTCAGCAAATGATGGTGAGATCTGAGTCCGCTGCCTGTTCAAAGCATGGCCTGGAGAAGACAGGCTTTGTGCCTGAGAACATACTTCACACCATCTATCTAGATGAAAGTGGTATTGAAATATTCGTCTCAGTAGATAACCATCAGAGGGAAACATTCTTCTGAATTAGATATCCATATCAGACAAAAAACAGGAGGAAAACTACTCCTCTTTGCACCTTTTCTCCTAGTCCTGGTTCAATGCCCTGCCAAGAATAAAATATGTAGGGCTCAAGAAAGAGACTTCTCTCTGTTCTGTGAAGGCCTTAGTGCAGTAATATAAGGCCCAAAGCAATTTAGACACAGGGAATCTAAGGTCCATGGCATTAGAAAGCAACTCAGTGGAGATCCAAAGAATTCAGCAGTCCCAGGAGAATCAGATCTGCAGATAATTTCTCCTGTTAAGTTGCAATCTCAAGATAGGTAGGGCTGTGTCCTTGCCAACATTGCTATTTCTGCACATTTATTCTATGGAGACCACAGAGAACCCTTCCCAGATAACCACCAGACATCAGGGACAGAGCCAGTAATGCACAAACAAATGAAGAAGAGAAAGAATAAGTAAAGGTTTCATGTGGGTTTTTTTCAGAGCATTAACTTTGAAAATTCCTTACTAAACATGTTCTTTCTAAAAGGTGTTTTTGTACCAAAATAGAATGCATTATACAGTCTCCATGGTAACTTTGTTTCTTATTAATGGAAGAGGAAAAAAGCCTAATTAACTCATATGACCTTTTATTTGTTGAAGTGTTCTGTTCTACCTTTAGTGACTGTGTGCTGTATATTGAAAAACATCATTTCCCTCTGGCTGTTTTTCTGTTTTAAGAATTACAGGTTTTTCATATGAGGTTTAAATCATCATGTGCAAATAGCAAATGGTTTATCAAGGGTAAAAATGAAGCCTCAGTGCTTCTTAAAGCTTCTCTTAACTTTCAGACATAAAGCTACTTTACCTTGGCACTACAGGAATACTTATTATGCTCCTTATTCTCTTCATAAAATCCCAAATGATAAAGCTTCCAACAATTATGTCTGGCACTAGTGAAGTGCGATCTGGTAGACGATTAGTTTAACACCTTTACCCAGAGAAATAAATGAAAATAGCTTTATCCAGGCCTTTCAAAAGCATTCCAGAGCAAAAGCAATGGAAAGGAAATATAATATAAGGAAACTTCCAAATGGAAAAAAGCAAGGAAACCCATGGGCCTAGTTGTAATTCACACTGTGGCCTCTTTATTTTTGTAATGGTTTTAAGAAAGCTATCCGTTGTATTTGTACTTCAACACAACACAGGGAAATACTGTGGATGCAAAATACTAGAATCAATATTAAAAAAAACAAACAAACAAAAAACCCAAACATCCTTCAAAGACCTTCCATTTCTGCAGATTTTAGTGTACAACTGAAAGAAAAAAGAAATATTTGAGAACGGAACCTTGAGTTTAGTTTTCTGCATTTTCCACAGACAGACTGAATGTTTAGGAGCCTGTACCCAAATCACCCTGATACTCGAGGGAGAAGCGCTTTAAAGTCCAACACTGCTGCAAACAATGTCCGAGGCGGGCAATCTTGACATAGTTAAAGTGTTTTACAGAAGGGCTTCAGCAGCAAAGCTTCTATGTGGCTCTTGGCAATGTTTAGCCCAGCCTTGCCTGGGGAAAGCATCATTATTGGTGAGGAGAAGGGGAAAGAAGAGGAAGACACACAGACTTTCAAATTAAGGGTATCCCATTTACTCAAACTACAGGCATATATGTGAACACCTCCTCTTACCACAGGCATCCAGGAAACTATTTGCTCTTTGGTAGAGACTTAATGAGCAAGGACCTAAGCAGCATAATGTTCAACCGGGGCATGATGCTAAACCTCACTCTGTTGGGATGCAAACCTGGCAGGTAGTTGCAGAACAGCACTTGTGAATCATCTGGAGTGGGGCTCCCACAGTTGCTCTGTCCTCACCAGAATCCAAGTCACACCTCCTCTGTGCACTTGTGAGGCATTACACTGGCGCTGCTATGTACCTGATTCTTGGATGCTACAAGAAACCCTGTTTCTCAGAGAATAGTGTGTTCTTGTACCTTACCTTTCATTAAATAACCTTCTGTAGCTGGGTTTTAGTCTGTGAACTTAGTCTGATGGGGAACCAAGAATTCTGGTGACTCTAATAAAGAAAGATATGTGAAATGGCACTACTCTGTGACAGTGCTTGGCCTGCCTCAAGTAAGCAATGGGTCTAGGAAAAAATGTTTTAGAGCCATTGATTCTAGGTAATGTATGATGTCCTTGATACAAATGAAAGCCTCTCCTTATGTATTACAGGAGGGTTTTTTATCAGATATCCTGGGTCCAGAAGTCAGCTGTTCTTTATATATATGTGTTTTGTACCTTAATTTATGCTTCCAGATGGCATAATGCTCTTAAACAAGGCTTGTTTTTTAGGATTTGCCCTTTTCGTTGGTCTGTTTATCTGCAGCCTTAGAGTTTATTTGCAATGAATAACAAAAACAGTTTTCACAGTTAATATGTGTTGGTGCTCTGATATAACGTCATCTGGGATTAGGTAGACCATGCCCCATGTATCGTATCTTAAGCACCATCCTTGGAAAAAGAGGCCACTCCTTAAAGCATGCTGGTAGCTTTTCACAGAACAGAAAGCACTCCCACGCTGTACACTGGGAAGGAAATAGACTGAGAAGATGATAGGGTATGGCCCTGGTATCTGACCACACAGAAGAAGGAGCCATAGAGGAGTGAAAAATGGTTAGAATATGTGTGTGGTTAAAGGTAAACCTTGGGGTGTGCAGATGGAAGAAGAAGCTGCTTGTATTACTTTGCAGGGGGTTCTGGTCAGAGTCCAAGGCAGCACAAATAAATATATCTTCAAATAATGAATGTTTGTAAAGTTGGGGTTGAGAAATTTGCCATGTTTCAATCAGGCTGTTAAGACATTCCTATGACAACAGAAAAATGCTGGACATGGAGATGGAATGTTGGAAAAATATAGAGGAAGTTCCTTTGAACTAAGGAGAGGAGAGCTAGTGGCAAGAGAGGCTTCTGGAAGAGGCTAGCAAAAGCTGCTTGGTGCAGATGTGTCCCGATTTTAACTGTAAGGGGAATTTTTTGGTATTTTTTCCCTCCTAGTAGCTGGTGCAGTGCTGTTTTGGCTTTAGTTTGCGAACAATGCTGATAACACACACTGATGTTTTCGTTGTTGCTCAGCAGCACCTACCCTGATCAAGGACTTCTCAGTCCCTGATACTCTGCAAGTGAGGAGGGACACAAGAAGCCAGGAGGGAGCAGAGACAGGACACCTGACCCAAACTTGCCAAAGTGGTACTACATACCACAGCATGTCATACCCAGTATATAAACTGGGGGGAGTTGGCTGGAAGGGACAGATCACTGCTCAGATAGGGCTGGGTATCAGTTGGCAGGCAGTGAGCAATTGTACTGTGTATCACTTGTGTTATTGTTTTTTCCCTTTTCTGATTTAGTTTTATATTCCCTCCCATTGTTATTTCCCTTATATTTATTATTATTGGTGGTAATAGTAGTAGTATATTATACTTTAGTTATTAAACTGTTCTTATCTCTGCCCATCGGTTTACATTCTTTCAATTATCCTCCCCATCCCACCCAGAGAGGAGAAGATGGAGGGGTGGGTGATTGGTTCTGATTTACCAGCTGGGTTTAAATCACAATTAGGGGTAACATGCTATGGTGGTGTGTGAATGCAAATAATGTAAACATGGGCTATGACCACAGAGGTGACATTGTCTGCTCTAGGGTACGATATTTACACTTTCGTGTAGGGTGCCTGTATTGTCACAGTCACAATTGACAATACTCCCCTCTACATTAAAATGAGAGATTCAATCCTGGTGGAACGTTTGGCCTTCTTGGCCCTCCTGTCATGCTGTGGTCATGCAACCACTTTTTTTTTTTTTTTTGGTGAATTTTCTAATTTCAAGCGACTGTAATAATTTGAGACCTGCATTTCAGGCTATTATACATAGCTACCTAATTATATAATGAAACTGAGGCTGTGTTGCACACCCTAGAGCATGGCATGGCAAAAGGAATATAAGTGTGTGGAGGATTTTAGAGGTGCATGCTTGTGTGGCATGGGGGAAGTAATAAAGATTATAAAAACCTCTGAGATTAAAAGAGAAAGAGGGCTCTGGAGAGGTACTTAGAATTATAGGAGACACATCTGGTGCATTCATGTCATTGCTACTCTTTGATAGCCATAAGAACCATGACAAGGTTTTGCTTTAGAGGAAACTAGTCCCAGAAATTAACCAACACATGCCCACTCCGCGGATGAGAGCTGGTAGTGAGCTGGTGATTTTCATATTCATGAACCTTCTAGTCTCCCAGATACAAAAAAAAATGTGCCAAATTCATTAAGAAAAGTGGAGAGTAGAAATAAATATACATTTTAATGGGGAAAAAAACACAATCTGGAGCACAGTAGCACATGATACCAATTCAAGCTGATATGAGCTTCACTGATGGCTTTGAATGTCTGCAAGAGGCATGTGACAGACATATGGCAGGGAAGGAGGCTGAGAGAATATTCCCAGTGTGTGTGGGGCCATCACAAACTGCACCATCGAAGCCAGGGTAAGTTGAGTGCTCTTAATCATCCACCATGAAGTGGTGCTGTGATGTTGAAGCAGATTTGCTATTTCTGTTACCGTCACCTAAATTTGTGAGTCATTTTGTGTTAGTGTGCAGCAGAGCATGATTGAAGACAAGCTAGGGTATAACCTGGGGTCTGGACTGCCCTTGCAAAGGTACCACAAGGTTCTGCAGGACAACATGTATTCCTAAAGACTTCCCACATAACATGCAGTGTGAAGATAGCTGGCAGAGCCAGAAGGTACTGTATAAGCCTGAAATGCATGTGGAACATCAGGCTCAGCCTTCCTTACTAGAATGCCCTTTGGGAGCAATCTAGTAGAAGGTAGCACAGGTACAGGAAAGCACTGGAATGTCCTTTGGGAACAATCTAGTAGAAGGAAGCACAGGTACAGGAAAGCACTTTCCCATAGATGTCCACAGTCTGCTGTTCATTATCAATGCTGGGGACATACGTGGCCACGAACTCAGCATGAACAAAGAATTATAGTTGCCCTTTTATTATGTGTGAAATGCTGTAGCTACATGCAAGACAGAAGTAGCTCAGAGAAATATATGAAGAAACACTGAGTCACTGCTTGAGATGTGGGACATTGTTACTGGATGTTGACTGAGCTTAGGCCAGCAGCTTGGAGCAAACATGTGAACAGAGATTTAGAAGTGAAGGGTGCAGAACAAGCCACTGAACCATCTAGCTTTTCTTAGAACAGTTCTCCTAACCCTTGCAGAAAGCCTGGATAGGAAGCCACCCTCCCTAAACAGCCATCCTCAGAAAATCCATAACTGCAGCTGCCTGGTCATTTAACTGCTCTGTGAACCCTGCTTGAGTTCCAGCTTTCTGACAGCACTGTGGTTTCAGAGGTCCCTTATTTTAAATGCCATGCAGAGAGGCATGAAGACAAACAAAATGTCACACCAGACATTGAGAAAGTGAACATAGTAAGAGCATTACAAAACTGATTTTCTACATTTCACCGCAATTTCTGGTACTGGCAGTGTAGCTGTGGAGAATAAGGCACAGACCCCGTTTCTGATTAGGAAATTAAATTGTTTATTTCCTAAAGGTCTAGGGTTGATACAGGCTATACGAAGTACCCACGGGTATGAGCAGCCAATACAATTGTTTAGCTGTCACCACTCACGTGGGTACTTTCACTTCTTCATTGATTGATATCTTGCTCACTAGTTGCCTTGATTGGATGCATCTTTCTTCCTTCTTATCTTGCCAAACTCTCCCTGCAATACTCCCCTATGGTCTCAAAACTTTCCCAGCAACATTCCTCTGCTATCTCAAAGTTCTCCCACCAGCTAGTCTAGCTGAGAAATCCTTCACATCAAGGTCCTTTACACCCACATCTAGCAGAAAAGATGCCTGAAAGAAGAGCACATAGGGAAATATGTATCACCCACAGTGGTGAGAACCACCCTGAGTTTCAGTGGGCCACAGAAGGAACAGGAAAGCTAGCAAGTAATTGAATTAACATCCCAATTACATATTGCATGACAAAGGCCAAACATAACAGATTTCTGCCTTTGGGGAAAAGGGCTTATTTTCAGTAAACTCAACCAATCTGAGACACACTTTGAGTATTAGTGCATTCACTTCCTTCCACAGTGTTGAGTATAGCTCTTGGAATATCTCATAGAATCATAGAACGGTTTGTATTGAAGGGCACCTTTAAGATCATCCAGTTCCAACCCCCCTGCCAATGGCAGGGACCAGGTTTCTGAAAGCCTCATCCAACCTGGCCTCGAACTTTTCCAAGGATGGGGCACCTACAACTCCTCTGGGCAGCCTGTTCCAGTGCCTCACCACCCCCATACCGAAGCAGGACAGCTCCTTTGCCTTTCTGCCCTAATCCATTCTGTATCCATTTTACATTATAAATACAGAATATGATTCAGAACAGGCATGGATTTATGGGAGACTGATATTAAAATAAATGACCAAATGTCCTGTAATAGCATTTTATAATGTCATAGTTTTTCTCCTTTGTTTTGTCTTCTAATCTCAAGGTTTTTTATAATCTTTATTACCTCCCCCGTGCCACTTCAGGATGCACAAGACTGGAAGGGAACTCCTGAGTTATCAGCTTCAGCAGAACCATCTCCTAGCATGTATTGATTAACCTTTTTCTGGAACAGAGGTAGAAAAAACTGAAAGTATTCTCTAACAAGCCTTCAAGCAACCTGTTCAGCACCTCACTGTGCTGTTTGTTAATAACCTGCCTATTCTGCAGCAAATGTATTCATGGCCATTCATACCTATGCCAAAATGGCTCTTTAGTATAAATAAATCTGTGTCTCTGCTGAAGATATTTACAGACAGCATTGACACCCCCAATCGGATTTCTTCCTGCTTGTCTAAGCAAGCCACACTTCTCATTCCTGGCTAATAAAATTCCATTCTCTAGAACAATCTGGTTAATACTCCCTAAGTTTAGCTTATCTGAAGTAAAACATCCATGAGCACAGGTAACCAGAAGTGCATGACCAACCCAGCTGGACTCCGGAGGACTACAATATTCATGTTTCTCTCCCTCTGTAGGAAGGGATATACTCTAGATTTAAAGTTGTATTTTTCACAGTCTCCTCACATTGGTGGACGGAATTCCTGTATGTCATACTCTTCCCTAAAATTTATCTGAAGTTTCAAAGTATAAATTCCCAGTTTGCATATAAATTCTCAGAGCTGTCTGTCTACATGGCACTGTGCCTTGTACTATTTACATGCTGTTCATTGGTACCTCTTTAGTCTTTGTGTCCATTTAGTTTTCCTGCATTATATTCTGATCTTGCTCTATATAGCTAACTTCAAACTTCAGTTCACCACCAATAAGTATATCTTGGTTTCTTGCATCACTATCTTTCTTTTTGTCTTGAAAGTGCTCCTGGGAGCTAATGGTATTTTTTTTAGCCTCCACCTTTTCTTTTTATGCCATGATGATCAGATTCTCTGTCATTTTTTTCACAATGGATGTCACTTTCCTGCATAAGCATTCTCACTGATTTCATCTAAACAATCTACAGAATAAGATATCACTTAGAGGAATAGATCTGCATTTTACTTAGAATTTATGAAGTACAATGCACATCTAGTTTCCAGGCTAAGTAAGAATTTACCAAGTACCTGCAAATTATTGTTTCTGTAAGCACTTCTATTTATAAATCACTCTTTGATCAGAAAAAAATAGATTCTTTTCCACAGAAAAAAATAAAGTGGCTGAGATTGAGTTTCCCCACAAGCTAAAGCTTTCAAGAAACATTATTGGAACAAGGCACAACTGCTTTATGTTTTTTCTTTCTTTTCTTATGGTAGAAAAAAGACATAGGATGGTTATGATGTGTGTAGCTGTGTTAGAAGCTGATCTGAATTCATTTAACCTGGGGCCTCTAATGATAATGTAGTTGAATTAATTTTACTATCATTCTTATTGGAGGCAGTTGAATATTTTTTTCATTAAAATCTGTGGCTTGTTAAATGAACTAAGTCAGGCATCAAGACAAAATAGTATTCAAAATTAGTATGTCATCCATAATAACGATACACAGCATAGATTTTATTATGATTTTTTTACATTTTGCTATAAATCAGGGTCAAATCCCCATATACATCACCTGATTGTGTACTTTATGCCTGTCAAAGTTTGAACAGTGTCTTTTGGCTTAGCTGGGAGGAAAGCATGTGGCATCTTTGGGTACACTGGAAAAGAAAGACTAGCACTTACCAATTTTCAGGACAGACACTCCAGTCTTTTGTTTACTTACAAGACTTTGCTATCAGAACAATCATTTGTTCTGGCTGTTTTTTTTTGGGTTATTTTTTTTCTTGTGCTTTCCTGCACAGTTCAGGTGCTTATTTCCCTTGCTTGTGGTTTTGTTGCCTTTTTACTGGCAGGCTGGCTGCTCCGTGGAGGCCAGGAGCAGAAAGACATTCCCACGGACAGCAGGGCACCAGCTCACCACTGCACCTGAATGGAAGAGAACAGTGGTGGCAACCAGGTCAGTCAACTGTCCAACAAACACCAGCCAAATCCTAGCATGAAGCAAGTCTGTGAGTCACGGTCCAGATGTGGGTTACTGCATACGTGGCAAGGGGCAGGCATGGCTCTAACACCACAGCAGCGCTTGGGGGTGCAAGTCTCAGCTTAAAATGAGCCCCTGGGCAATGAAATGGGTTCCTTGCTGGGACATTTTAGTAGACCTGTTGAGGAACCTACACCAAAGCTTTTTATCAGGGCTTTTGCCAACAGCTCTCTTTACGGCCAGGCACCTGCACCATTGTCTAAGTTCACCTTGTGCCCAGGCAGGCAAGAAGCAGGATGATGTGCTCAGGGGTCTGACATTTGGTATTACTGTATATATTTACTGTCATAGAGGAAATTATATTGTTCACCATGAAGAAATGCCCCCAGATGACAAATAAACAAGTGATATGGCTATATTATTCACTGAAATTGATTGAATGTGATTGTCATCTGTCATTGAAGCTAAATAGATTTTGTCCTGATCAGCTATTCCCTTCTTTGAGATGAGCCCAAAGAAAAAAATGTCAATAAGAATGCTGCAATTTAGCTACCAGTTAAATTTAGATGTTCAATTACCTCCATAATTTTTTGAGAAATTTCATAGGTTTGCAATAATATGAGCAACTTGAAGCTAACTTAGGTCTTGCGTTTCCAGGATTTTTCCAAATGTCAGATAACAGCAAAGGAGGTGAAGGCAGACTGAGGTGATAAATTGAAGAGAATTACTAAGAGCACCAAAGATCACCACAAATAAGTCACAAAGGAGGCCAAGGTACAAACAGAGATATATTCTTACCTTTTTTCAGTCTTCTGCTATGAAAGGAAACTATTTATTAAACACTGGTGAGCTGAGCAGGGGGGTGGAGCTGCAAGCAAGGAAACTGCCTCTGGCTTTTTCATTCCTGCTGTTTTGAGGGAAAAGGACTGAGACTCCACTCTTTGTAAAATAACCAGGACAAGATCAAAGGTACCTGGCTCCACCTATTCCTCCTCCTGACAGAAATAAGCTGCAGAACCCTTAAAGCTGAATAAATGCTGGGGTCAGCAGGGGCAGTGACTTCTACACTTCCTGCCTTGGTATCTACTTGCATTATGGATAACTTTTTCCATGAGCTGTACTTGAAAGAAATGTGACTGTTTAAAGAATGTTTGATCATCCAACTTCACCTGCTTCACTGCCACTTGTATTTAGGCTTGGGTTATTTTGTACAAGAAAAAACAATACTTTCAAAACACTGCTCCAGTCTTCTTTAAATATTTGCATTCCCAGGAAAATTGAATGTCTTGGTGAGGCCTCCTCCTATCAAAAACATATGTATGAACTTAAGTACTTTTATAAATTAAGACTCCTCCCAAATTTTCAGGAGGAAGAAATGTCTGTAGGAATACTTGAGTGACACAGTCATGAGATTACAAAGTACAGGAAGATTACTGAAAGAAAGAACCTTTAGGTGATTCCTATCAAATAGATACTAATATTCTTATAGATACTCCCATTAACAGGTAATTAACTAAATTAAATACACTTAATTCCTATGGGAAATGTAGTTTGACCATGCCACACTGTCACTACTTTTTTTTGCTTGGTGACATATTGCCTAACATTCTCTATTTTGAGACTTAAGTAGCTACTCTGAACAAACTGCTGAATTTCACTTGTTAGATGCCTGGAGAGGAGCCAGCATCTCAGGGGAGCATTTCTTCTCACAGTCTTTCATTTCTTACTCTTTGGTTTAATTTGGTTGCCATATGGACTGGCTACCTGGGTGGTAGCGGCTCGGATTTTGAATCAGTAGCTAGACATGAGCTAAGCAAATAAAGTATCAGGAACTGTGATGTTTCTCCCATACTGGCTGGCCAAATAAATGGCTTTGATGAAGTCTATATATGTTGGGAAGTGGCTGCTGGAAAATGGACACAGTGGGACAATGGACTGATGGATGAAAGAGGCCCGGCAGTAGTGAACCAAAGGCTTTGCAGCCTTGCCTGGAGGTTACTAAAGGGTGTATACGTGCAGAAGGTCTGGGAAGCTGGCATGGAGGATTGGGGAGGAAGATGCTCAGAAGGGAACAGATATCTGTAACCTTGAAACACAGCTGCAAGTTTTAATAAGCTTGGACTTGAAAAACAAGTATTGGAGCAGAACCAAGAAGAAGAAGAAGACTCCAAGGGGGGAGTGGGGTGAAAATGTAAGCTTTTAGCTGTAACAAATAATGTATTAACTAGTAGGCATAAGTAACCAAACATGTATTGATTAGTGTGCATAATTAACCCGTAGAGTGTATAACTGGGACCCTCAGATGAAATAAATGAGTTTGATTGCTGTCATTCTCCCACCACTGGTGGGCCCTCGCATACTGCATATATATAGTGGGTATTAGAGTATAACTTGCTTTGCATGTATTTCGTAAGATCTTTTTCTTTACCTTCACTAGCATTTATTTGAAGTACATGCATCAAGAAGAAAATACATCCTCATCTCATTCAAGGTTCAATTTGGCATAATTGTAAAGTATTTGGTCTTTAAATATAGAATTCCTTTTTCTGCAGCATTGTTATTCTTGTTTAGAGGGAGAAACACAATGGAAGATGTGCTTATTTTATAATTGAACTCCTTTTCTAGCATTTATTTCTCTAAGTGACTTTTGTTTTCCTTGACTTCTTGTTCTGTTCTCAAACACATATGATAATCTCACTTTGCTCTCCTACTGCTACTGTTTTCAAGTGGCTGCAGTTATAAGTAGCTAGCCTGCTGAGACAGTTTATTCAGTACCTGAAGCTGTCTTAGGGACCAGACATTCATATAGAATACAAACAATTGTCGATGGGCAAATGGACCTGGAAGAAACAAAGACCTAGCCAAAGACCTTCAGCAGTGAAAGAGTATCGTGGGATTTTAATGTAAAGCAAAGGGCAAACACCAGAAGTGTGTCCAGGCTTTGCATAAACATGGTAAATTTTAAAAAAGTTTTCTGCTCAATAGGGTTTTTTTTTAATTAGGTCCTTCATAAAACAGGGGAATAGACATGAACAGATCTTGAACATTTCTATTCTTTTTGGAATAGGTTTCTTTGTAACATGAGAAGGAAAAAAAAAGAAGAGAGAATAAGCATCCTGTAGCTGAAATATCTGACTTTCCCTTTCATTTGTTTCTCCAGATCTGGGAATATTTGAAAAGTTTTGTTCCTGGTTTGAGATCACCACTCTTGCTCATTTTAAATGCCAATACCTTCCCTGTCCTTAGTGTTCTCGTTCATTAGATACTCTTTGACAATTGCCTCAACCAAGGAGGGAGATGGGGAGAATTTCAACAGCCTAACTACCTGCCTAGAGCCAAAAAATAATAAGACATTTTTTTTGCAGTGTTTGATTCCAGTGAATATTTTGTCCCATTGCACTGCTGAGATCAGAATTGCCTATTTCAACATTTCAAAACCTGTAAATGAAGTTCCAATTATCATTAGATCAATTTAGAAGTAATGCTGCTTTAAAGATTTTCATTGCTTTGTTTTTGTTGCCTGGTTGCTAAACTGTCAAGATAAATTTGAACATGTATTAAACTTTTCTCCATATCTACTGAGTATAGAAGTTTACAATACTTCAAATGAAAACTTGGATTCCAGAGTGTTCAGATAACTTGAGGAGGTATGACTATAAGAAAAACATTACAAAGAAATACAGAGGCACAGACAGCAGTGACCCTCTTCACTTCCACTTCCAGAGACTGTCTGCCCTAGGGATGTCACAAACTGAATAAAAGAAAGCAAAAGAAAGTAAAAGAGTAGCTCTTCTTTCTAAATGAGACAAGGAGGTATACAGAGGAAAAAGCTCCCATCTGTTAACGCATTTAGACATACTTAATTTGGGAATTTCTACACCATTAAGCAAAATGCATGCAGGCTTGATCTTAATTATGTTCTTAAAACCTACTGACTTCACTAACACTACTTAGGAACTCGTATTTATGCCGATAACAGCTTTTATTTGAACTGAATCTTGCCTCTCAGATTCAGGTCACCTAACCTTAGCCACCAGACTGAAGTCCTGCCACGGATTCTCTCCATTGCTTAGTAGAAATGGACAACAGATGTTAGATACGTCTGTGTGAAATACTTGCAGTTGTGTGTGACATGCAGTCTATGGTCACATATGTATTTTGTGATAGTTTGGAGAAGTCATTTCAAAAGTTTAACCACAGGACTGCCTTTTTCTGCATTATTTCTAGACATGACTGAGGAGGCAGCAGCTTTTTTCTGTGCAGAATGTGGGAGAGAGACAGTGGTGAAAGGGAAAGCTGATAAAGGGAACCCAACATAAACAGTCTCAGGCAATGCAACCACAAGACTAAACTCATTTTAGGAGGAGTCCCTAGGATGTAATTTAATGATTCCTTCCAATTTAAATAAAGTTCTTCATTCTGATTTGAATTATGTAAATAAATATGGGGCACTGGCATAACACAGGAAATACATGCTTCAGAACATGCGGACTGTGTTCAGGAGCACCATCTTTGTATCACAGAATGATGACATCTGTCAGACAAAGAAGTAGTGCTCTGTCGCTGTAGGTGCATTAAATTACCTAGTAGAGAACTAGTTTAGAAATACACTGAGAATTTTGGGATGTATCTGAAAGTGCTAGCAGGGGCTTACCCTCCAAAATACACCAATCCCCTATTTAGATCTCTCAGAGCTGAGTGACTAGTAGCATCAGAAACTCCAAAAACCCTCCAGTGGTGATCAGTTATCATCTAAATATTTTTTGTTTCATGTTTTTATGATATGTTTCTAACAAGGGAAATGAGGGGAAAATCGTATACAGTAAGCATGACATTAAGGTTAAATAAAATACAGTTGTTTCTTCCTGTCATGCTTCAGTTAAATATTTACCCAGAATCTGGCAAAAAAAAAAAAGTCACATGAAATCACAGATATTTATACAAAGTTTTAAAAAGTACTCTGTCAGCACTTGGTGATGCTTCATGACTGGAATATTGCCTATTTCAAAAGAGAAAAATATGGAGTAACATCAGCCACAATAGATTAGATTGTTTTCAGTAGTAAGCTAAGCTTTAGAAACATTTGAAAGAAATATCAATTAATAGAATCATAGAAACAAATAGGTTGGAAGAGGTTGGACTAGGTTCAACACTTTTCCTTGTTGAAGATCATGTCAGTGGCCAAAGCCCATTGGTCCAGCCTGTCCAGATCCCTCTGCAGAGCTTTCCTACCTTCCAGCAGATCAACACTCCCACCTAACTTGGTGTCATCTGCAGATTTACTGAGGGTGTACTCAGTCTCCTCATCCAGATCATCAATAAAGGTATTAAACAACATTGGCCATAATACTGAGACCTGAGGGACACTACTAGTGACTGCTCGCCAACTAGATGTGATACAATTTACCACCACTCCTTTGGGTTTTGCCATCTGAGCGCGTTCCGTGGCTGGTAAAAGGTGTGTGCCGTATCTTGAAACAGCTTTTGAAAATGGGTGGGATAATTTATATTCTGTAGATGCTTGTTCTGGTCTGTCAGCTATTTAGACAGTCTTGATGTCCAAGACGCCTAGCTTACAGATGCTAGATGAAATAGAAAGCACATGTTGGGGGTTATTTACAAAGTTTTACTGCAGGTGAGGGAAACTAAACTGTATATACACCCTCCAGAGTCAGGACAGTAGTTTTTCTGTAGGATGAGAGAGTGCAAGATCCTACATTCAGTCCAGTTAGTTCCTTATTATTTTAGTGACATTAATCTGCGGCTACTTGACTGTCAGGACTACATCCCTCCTTGTTGACAGGAGTGGAAAGTGACAGCTAAAGGAGTCGTGACAGCTAAAGGAGTCGTGACATCTAAAGGAGTCTTGCCAGCCAGGGCCATCCCACAGCCCTCAGTGAGAAGGGTGGCTGAGGGCATCCCCAGCCCAGGGAATAGGACATCTCTCTGGGAACAAGGATGGCCCAAGCCTGGGCTGGAATGTGACACCATGGATTGAGGTCTAGATCTGTGGGATCCATGGACATACAGACAGCTGTGATACAGTGCAATTCTTCTGGGGATGAAGGGCAAGACTGTCCCAGCAAAACAACTCTAAGAGCTCCAAGGTTGAGGAGCATAGGCTGGTACATTGTCTTACAAAACTCTCCTTAGCAGCGAGCTGGCTTTGTTGGGGAAGTATGATCTTCAACTCCTTTCTCACAATGAAAAGAACTCTAATTCAAAGTTCCTAAAAATGAAAAAAATGCCTGGTAATTTGGTAAATACTGTAAGCTTCATTTTAGGGGAGCAGATGGGAGCACTTTTGTGCACCTTAGGTAAATGTGCTCAAGAAAAGAAAGGGAGTCGTGTTTCTCCGGATGTAAATATGGGATGCCATTCATGGTTTGATAACAGTGTTGACATTAGAGCTTTTACAAAATTGGGAATGCTTTTCATTATTTGTCATGAAGATAGTATTCCTCTTTTTGAATTCACAAAAGTAATTGGATTATTAAGATTTAAACTTTAAAAAACCCCAAGAAATTACTCTGTAACAGTAAAGCTACCTGAAAAACCTAATAGATGATAGCTCCTGAAAGTTGTTGGTGACTGAAATTAGGCAGTCTGGATGGAAGCTTACACAGCAGCAGCTAGGGTTTCCAGTCCCACTTGTTCTGCAATTGCAATACTATTCTCCAGATTATTCAGCATGCACTCACAAATCATGGGCATACACCTGTATTAGCATATTCTTTTTCTTTCTCATCAATTCACTGTTTTCCTGCAGTGCGCAATATTTGTTCCCAATCAGAGGTGTCAGGAGACAGCTCCCTTTCCTGGAGCATGCTAACTGTTCTGTAGGATGAAATAAAGATGAGGATGTTCTGCCTGGAAATTGTCGTAGTTTCAAGGAGATCCCAAATAGTTTGCTAAGCTGCTTTCCATATTACAGGTAAATATTTGACCAAGTGTAATTAACCCCTCTACAAACACCATCCTTTGCATTTTTTATAAAAAGAAACATTACAGGCTTTCTGTACTGTCATAAAGGAGCAGAGCTAGCACATTTCCAACATTTTTTCTTAGGAGATCTCCTTGGAGATTGCCACACACTACCTTAGAGAGGTTTAACTGCATGGAACCCCGTGATCTGTATTTTTTTATGTCCATTATGGGTTCTTGTATTAACTGTAGATTGGGCACAGCACTTAGTGCTGAAGAAGAACTGTATTTGCGGTAGTGTGTGCTGGACCAGGCTTTAGCTTTTTTAAGCTTGCATTAAGATGCTGAGCCGTGGTTTAAATTTTCTTTACTCCGGATGGGCCTCATGAGGTTATTGCCAAGTAACAGTGTCAAGGGTAGAGCCTTGGTCCTGAGCTTAGGCTGGGGTTCTTCCTTAAAAAATAGTATTGTAGATACAGCTAAGGAGCCTCCTTTGAAGGTTTTCATTCATATCCTACAAAGTTTCTTAAGCTTTTTAGCCTTTGTAGTAGCTCTTCCACAAAGACTCATCAGTCTTAGTTTTCACCCTTTTTTAACAATAAAAAGAGATATTTTACCTAAATTAGAGTTTGATTAAAAGCCTAAGATTTTAGATAAAAGATATTTTCTAGATATTGCAATTTGTTGTGTCATGTAAGCTGTAAAGGAAGAGACTATTTTCTGTTGTGGTTTAAGCTTTTTCATATCCTGTTTTGAGAGACAGAGGAAATTGAATAGCTGATGAATGAAAATACATTAGG
>JAOEHX010044342.1:0-31742 GCA_025448015.1 Bolborhynchus lineola
AGCTCACTCAATTCCACTTTCCCTGATCCTGCTGAATGTGATCTCATTTACCAGGGGGAAAGAAAAAAAGAACAGAAAAAAGCATGGCAGTTTCAGTGATGTGTACACCTTCCCATGTGAGAACTAAACTGAATCCATATGGGAACTGAACTGACACCTATCAACTTTCACTTCTACATGGTGGAACAGTTTCCAGTCATCGTTACTGAGGTTAAAGACAAACAGTAACCCATCCTGTTCTGAAGTTATCTGTACCATGTTTTGTGAAATTCATTCTGCTGTGCAATGATCTCATGTAGAAGAGCGATGAGCCATAGGTTTAGTTTTAAAATCCAACATTTTTTCTCTTTGGAACAATGATGTTTTTTATTTGTAGAAGATATATTTCATCTCTCTACTTACAGCAACACCAGTACACTATTGGAACAAATGTCACACTTCTTTGTCCATTTACATTGCCATGCAAGTGATGTTAGGCACTTCTTTCAGTTACACCTGGGTTATCAATGATCTAGTACGAACAGGTGAGAACAACAGGAGGGTGAACTTGAAAGTGAAGCAAGGCAGGATTTGGTGAACCGTTAAACACCTTTCTGCTTATGCCCACTTGTTTTACCATCTGTACCAGAAACCAAGGACCTCTGTCCACTGTAATCACCAAATTTCACATTTCCATCAGTAATAAGGTAAGGACACTATTTTTTTCTGCCTGGAGGCAATAACAGACACTGGCTACAAAAGTATACTGGAAAAGGGACACAAAGCACTGAAGAAAAGGAATTACACCAGTGATGTATCTGACTTGCAGGTTTGCTTTATTTATTTATTCAGGTTTTCTTGGAAGTTCACTTCCCACATGCCTCTCAGCCAAAGTTCTTTTTGGTTTTATTTATGTGCTAACACATACACACTCTTCCCCTTTATAATGAATGAATGTGCTCCAAAGCACAACAGTAGGCAGCTGTTTGTACCCCAGAAAAGCCCGCATTTTACTGTCCTCAGGACTGTGTCTGTAAAGGCTCCTGGAAAGACAAGGCACCTATTTCGATCTGCAGTGTCACATGAACAGGCAGATAACATTCAAGCACAGACCCATTTCTCAGTGCCTAACAAAGACAGGGGATTTCATGAAACAATGTGACTGTCACTCATTTCAGATGAGCTAGATGAGACTGGCTTTTTTTTGGCTGGAGAAGTATTTGGAGGACTGCATAGGAGCAGTGCCTGCTCTGCACACTGACTATTCTTGGCTTATGGGTTCACATACAACAGTCTCATCTAGCAAGCTGCCTGTTTATGGCTGGGGAAGAGACCCTGCAGATTCACCTTGCCTTGGTCACCTCTATACAAGATTGATGCAGCGCATTTTTCTTAGCTGGGCTGAAAGTCAAGCAGGTGCAGTAAAGCATCTGTTTTCCCCTGGAGCAGAGAGAACCTCTGTGAACAGGCAAAACCTGCACGCCGGCCATTCCCTGGGTTCGGGTGACTTCCTGGAGCCGCTCTTTGTGTTAGCAAAGTTTCTTCCAAGACCTGCGCAGTTCTAGACTCGATGGTAAGTGATATCCTCGCACTGAAAGTACTGTCACAGCTATTAAGATCTGCCAGGAAGCTCTTGCTCTAAGACTGAGGTAAGATCTCCTGGGACTGGCAGGCTCTCAACTAATAGTCTCAGTCTTTGAAATTCATTCCCTTTGGCAGCTTCCCAAAGCCAGATGCTAATGACCTTAGGCATGATGCAAGACCTTTTTATTGGTGTAATTTTTATTTTTTTTTTAATTCCTCAGGTAGCAATGAAGCCAGACCATTGGAGAAAGTGTCCATTTTAGCACTGCAAGTAACCACCTAACTTCTGCAGAAACATGGTCCAGACCAATCTTACATGCAAAAAGGTCATTCACTCAGCAGCATTCACCAAACAAAAGTTTTTGAATGGCTCTTTCTATAACAAAGCAGACCTTATGATGCAAGTTTAAACAACTAACACCTTTGGAGTTCTATACATTTATTATACAGTTTGCAAGTGAATTTGGCCTAATCACCTAAATGCTGACTTTGAGTCCAGAGACCTGGACTGTACTGCCAACCTTCTATCAGACAACTGTGCAATTACAGGCAGGTGATTGCATCTCTCTCTCTCTCTGCTATTGCCTGCCCTATTTGCAGAAGCAAGAAAGTACCTTGGGCTTTGCTGCTATGCGCTGTTTCAGAGCCAGATAGTCTAGTGCTATGGTTCCATTTGTTAACCTCTAGTAAAGATTTGAAAACTATACGTTTGAAAGAACAGAACCTGAGAAAACTGATTTTGGCACAACAGTTTCTTGACTTTTCTGATGATTAGTAAGCACCAGTAGAGGATATTCCGAAAGATTATTCTCTCCTGGCTTCCTCTATCTTTACTGCAGAGAAAAAGGCTCCTTCTGTGGATGTTTCAAAACAGGAGCAGACATTCTGCATAGCTCTGCATAGTACTCTACAGAAATGTTGATACAGGGGGCCTGGGAAGATTAGCTTAATTAAGCATCATCTTTCCTCTCTTTCATCTCCTGCCTCCAAAAATATTGAAGAAAACACTACCAAATCAAGGTAATGTCATACACCAACAGATTTCTTACTTTAAATTCCTTTTAAAGCATATTTAAAATTAGATCCCAGTATGCTATCAGTGATAAAAAGCAGCAACAGTGACTGTGTTCCTGCACAAAGGTACAGTAAATAATACCAGGACACACTGATATTCTGTGGTAAATAAATTTTAGTTTGAGTTTTAAATATCTCAACTGTTTTCTTGGATGGCCATTTTATAGCAAGTCCAGAAATGCTATCTCTGAACCTTCTCAAAAATGGGTTTCTGCTCAATATTTCAATCAACTACCATAAACATAACAAAACCAGCTGCAACTCACTTTCACAAGAAAATAGGCACAATAAACAGGTTTTCATCATATTGCAAGGAACGTCAGCTTCTAAACATACAGAACACCAAATTAATATGTAAACAGAGAATGAAAGACTCAGCTATATTTAAAACTCTGTAATTCTAATCAGAAACAAAGTCACTGGTATTTTGCTGTTCTCCCGTTTTAAACTTAAGGAAAATAATTATTGTTGAAGTACTTTGTTTAGTTTTATCATCTCAATGCTAGGCTATCAGAGCACAAATCTTCAGCGGCAAAGTTACAAAGGTGCTGCAGCACTAACTATGTGAGCACGGAAGGACGGAGTGCTTCTCATCACTCCTACAAGCATGAAAAGGGAAATCCTCACGTTCAAGACCAATGTTAGGAGAAAAAATATGTTTAAAAAAATCTCACCCCTAGAAATTGTCACCTGCTGACAAAATCCATCCCTTTTGAATGGGCAAATTCAGCTTCCTCTCACTAAAATTCAGTGTGCTACGTCTGTGAATTTGCTCAAGAAACCTAGACAGGTATCTGCATTGAGCTACTGTTCAAGGCTTAGAAAACAGCTATCGTATTAGCTGTTACCTGGAAATGAGGCAGGAGCATGAGCTGTACAACTGGAGCCAAAGGACGGAGACTCACACTGCATTTCAGTGGCAGGCTCCTGCTCTCTGCGCATTAAAGAAATGTAACCTCAGCTGAGCAGTGGGGTTATACTGGACTTCCTGTACTTCACTGTCAGAAGTACAGTTTGCCACACTAATGGTATCTAAGCTCTTTGCAAAGGTTGTCCCCAAAGACATAACTGGGACTTGTCCTACTCTGCTTTTATGCTGGCTGGAGAAGCTGATGTAGCAAGCACTCACTGTTAAATGTTCTTTCTCTGACAGACACTGCTGCAGTACTCTGCAGGATTCTGATCAGTCACACCACTTTTACAGTTCAATTGTGGATACTTTCGGAGTTATTTCTAATGACCTTATTAATTATATATCATGAATAAGATTAACTGATGAATAAGATTAATATGATAAATAAGATTAATTGCCAAGAATTATATTCCAGTCTTAAATTTGGAAGGGCGAGAAACTGTGCAACTTTCAACTGTCATGGACAGTAATTCAGTACTTAAATCGTAAGTGTCAGAAGTTGTAAGTGGGCTGATTTATACTAATTTGCACAACCTTGTTCATCTATGTGAAATCTGTAAATAATGACAGAAAAAACAGGGAAAGAGGTAAACTGCTATCACTAAACCAGAATACAAGTGATTAAATCAATGAAATAAAGATGTTAGTATTTTAGTGAGAAGTGAGGACTACAAGCTCACTGCAAACTCTATTTGGAAAAGGTCAAATAAAGGGAAAAATTTGCATTTGCAAGCCAGATCTTTAGTATAGCTCAGAGTGGTAGAAGACCACTGAGGTGAGTTAAACCGTGCCATTTTCTACTGACTTGAGGTTTTGTTCTGTGTTTGTAAAAAAGAATATGACAACATTAACTGGCATGTAAAAAAAGACCTGGCAGATCTGCAAAATAGTTTGCTGCTTGACTTTTCAGTTAGGGTATGCATTCCATGGCTGCATAAAGAAAAGGGGGGGGGAAAAGGGAAGGAAAAAAAAAAGAAAAGAGGACTGGAAACTCCACCTGGATGCTATCAGTCTTGCCCAAGTAAACAGTACTGACATTAGTGCTAGCCTGCTGAGTGGTACAGGTTAGGAAGGGTCACAAAGGCAAAATGGTGACCAAACGTGCCTTGAGGTAGAGATGCTCTGGAATCTGTCACAAAAGGAGAGAGCTGAAAGCTCATTTTATCTAGGAGTCATTTCATTTTAGAGTTCAAAACAATTAAAGACATTGAAAGAGTTGTACAAACATGGATTATAGCAAGACAGAAACAATCTCCTTTTTCATATAAACAGTCACTCAACTACATGCATACGGTGTGATGTGTGTTGTTCTTGAGATAACAGCCCAGCACACCCATAAAATGGCAAGGGAATGTAAGAGAGATACAGAACCCCCCCCTAACAAAACCCAGGAAGTTTGCCTCATAATACTAAATAAATACTCATACCCATGTAATACAACTAAGAACTTTGGTTTAAAAATAATAAGAAGAAAGCCTTTAAGAGGCAACTGTCATAAAAGAATTTCATTATCATGTCCCAATAGCCAAATGAAGTTTTTTGCTGAAGCTGCTTGAGACAAACTTTCTTTTGACAGTCAACCAGTTCAGTTGCACCAAAACCTGCAAGCCAGAGGAAATATCTATTTGCACACATTAAAGTCTGGGTTGTAACAACACTTTCGTGAAGCTGTTTTTTCCCACATAGCTTTAAATTTAGTTGAAATCCTTATTAAGGGAAACAACATACAGTAATTACTCACTTGAGTTTTCTAGTTTGTTTTCTTTCTTTTCTATTTAAAAAAGCAACCTTGAAACTACACCTGGAAACCCCAACTCCTGAAACAAATTTTACCAGTTATATTACTCTGTAAGAAAAGCTACATAGATGGTTTTTCCTAATATTGCTTCCAGTTCCCTCCCAATGCTTTAGTCCATCCTAAGGAAACAGAACAAAGCACGAGTGATACTCACATATGGTATTAAGCAACAAGACTCAAAGTGTCTGCATATTTTGACAATTGTCCAAATCTACAACCAGAGTGGGAGGAGGCTATGGCTAACTTGGAAATGAAATGGTTAAATCTTAAACACTGATCCTTTTCCAGGCATGTTCAAATAATGCAGTGAAAAAAAACCCCAACAAAACCAGCCTCAACTGTAAAGTGAAGTTCTGAACTAATTTTACTTCTCCTACAGCATGCCAGGAAGTGTATTACATGCCATTGGCGAGATACCAAACCTGTGACTCTAGGGGGATGACTGAAGGAATCCTCACAATTCTACATCTTGGAAATAAATTCTATGCTAGAAGGAAAAGCTCTGTAACACATGCCATCTGGTACCCTTGGCCTTCTTTTGATGAAAAGGGAGCTGAGAAAGAGAACCTGCTTCCTCATACATAGACCAAGACACTGTGGGCCAAAACCAGCTTATGGTAACAGCAGCAGAAAGAGAAGCCTAGGTATCAATCTGAGTTATCTCAGATTTATATCAGACAGCCTATTATAATAAGTGGGAGTGTCATTTGGCCCATTAATTGCAGGAGAATAGCATCTAATTGCATTGTAAATGGAAAGGGTTATGCTGAAGCCAGTGCACTGCATTGAACTCAGCTCTCAGCTTTTGTATGATTTTTCCTTTAAAATATAATTGGTAATGTCTGAAGCAAAAATCTAAACTATGCTCAAGATTGAAAATCAAGCATTTTAAGGTTAAAACCTTAAAATAATAAGGTTAAAACCTTAAAATAAGTAAACAAACTGAAATGAACATTCTATCATATTCAGAAAATCCAGATGAGAAGCAATTACTATTTCAGGATTACTGAAAGGATGTTTCAGTAATACTTTCAGAAACACTCAAAAAAATAAAATTCAAATACAAATAAAACTCTTATCCAGACAGGTAAAGAACTGTCTAACATTCATTCCCACTGCCCCAATAAGCTGTCCTACCTATTCTTTATCCTGCTAGGAGTTAAAGTAGAAATGGCTATGAGCCAGTGTGAGTTAGCCCCAAGGAAATTCCTGCAGAGTAGCAGGAGGCATGTTGGGGATGTGGCTTGAGCATTTCTGCATTCCAGCTCTCTCCGGTGGCTGTAATGACCTAATGGGGCCATCTGCAGCCGCATTTCAGTTTGGGCAACACCCAGGCTGCTCTAACCTGGGGTACAGACCCAAGTACCACATCTGGCTAAGGATACAGATGCTGAAGTGACATAAAGCTCCTCTTCTTGTATATGAAGGGCTGTACTGATACAGTGATTTATTTGGGTCATTCATTAAACTGTTGAAGGATTTGTCCCATATAAGTTAAAGTTACTGTTCAAATCTTGTAAGACAAATAAAACCTCATTTCTACATTCACAATGGTAGGAGATCACCAGCATAATAAAAAAAATCAATAATTTATATCATAAGGCCTAGCAATACTATTGTAGCAGTTTGTTCCATTATAAGGCAGTAGAAGTTATTAAACAAGCAATGTTTATTTATATTATGTAATAGAACCATAGTTTGTAACATGTCTGGGGTCTACTTTCCTCTGAGAGCAAATATTTAATTCCCATTAATGTTAACAAGAGGTTACCTAGCATGTACTTTGGCAAGAGAATAAAACCTGAACTTTAACATTAATCTTATGCAAGCTTTCAACTTGAAAGAATCTTGAGAGTACTTTGGATTAACACTATCTTAATTGCTTTGAAATCTGGATTTTGCGTGAAGCATATACACAGATAAAACCAATTCATGTTAACTTTAAATTGCACATTTTAGGATAATGGGAAATAATTGTGTGTCACCCTTCTGTAAACTGCATAGCTCACTCTGGGCAGGCACTGTTAGCAGAGACAACGATAAAATCTTTGAAGAATTCTCTCTGTTTTTAAGACTGTTTTTTCCCCAGCCTTGCTTGCCAAAGGAAAATTCACAGTATTTTTCACAGTAAGAATGGTGGAGGAAATTCCTACTATATTTGAAAAAGAAACAACTTTTTGGCATTGCCTATTTACAGTTTGGGGGATCTCCTTGTTCACATATGCACTCTCACTGAGGACAGTGAGGTAGCATAGATATATAGTGCAAGTAGAATCTGGCCCTTTTCATTTTGTGAAACTGCTTTGATCATGACTCTCCCAAGACATTATTTTAAACTAGAATGCAATTGACCGCTATTGCACCATATGTTCCTTATGTGTGAGCTCTGTCTTGTTCATTAATTTTTATGCCACTACTGCTGGAATTCAGCCAGTGTAATGTGGAGGCAATTAGCAATGTCAGAGTGTTCATGCCAGCATATAATGAGAGAGAGAGAAAAAGAGAAAAAGAGAAAGAGAGAAACAGGGATATTATACTTCCTGCTACAGGCAACGGTCCTTTTCAGAGGGTTTTCTTTCCTTTTTTAAAATGCTATTTGAGAAGTGAAAAATCTAATAAAACCAGACAGGTGACAAGAAATAAAAGTCTTGTTATAGAAGTCAGATTTACTCACTTATAAAAACTCTCCCATAGGTTTTTAACATGTTCACCTATTTTCAGAGGATGAAACTGAAGACACCCTGTGGCCTGACCTCATCTTCTAATCTTACAAACACTGCAGTCTGTTTTAGCTCTGTATCAAAATGCTTAATTTTAGCCTGCAAAAAAGATGCATGCATATACTAGAACAGAAACGTACATTAACTAAGACATGTTCCTATGACACAGCATTTACTGAACAAATCTGTGGCTTGTTTTCTTTAAAAAAGAACTACTACTGCAAATCTTGCCAGCTGAGATCTAAGATATTTGCTATTCTTGTTGCTATTTGTGTTCTTGAAAATTTAAAGATAAAAAAGTAAGACATCTGCCTGGAGTTCCAGGGGGTACTGGAGACCTCACTGAAGTATCTGCCTCTTCCCATCCTAAGCTCACACACACATAGAGACACACACTCTTTCCCTTCCAGTGAGGGAGTTGGCCCATTTCAGAATGTAGTTTCTGCCTTACCTCAGGATACAAATGCACCTAACAGAAATACTGTAAACACGCTGCATTATGAGAAATCCTGTGCCCGTAAACCCCAAAATGGAGCTCTACGACAATTATATCTCTCACAGTATGTTCCTATTGAACTCCATATTATTCTCCCATGAGACAAAAGATAAACACACCATACACACCGAAACCCCTTCATAGTTCAAGACTTGATAGAATTTTGTTGCTCCTCTGTAAGCATCTACAGGTATGTCTGCAAAGTATATAACTAGCAAAAAAAAAAAAAGACTTATCAGAAGAATGGCTCAAGCTGCAAAGTCTAAATCCATATTCTTTTATGCTTCTTTCCACTTCACATCCTATGTGATTCAGACCCAGGCCTGGGTTTCACAGTCCATTAAGGAAACAACTTTGAAGTTGGGGACACAATTTCAGTTCTATAGTGTTTAATGGTTTAATTATCTATTTGCCTGTGAAGTCATTAAGCAACTCTGCACTAGTAATAAGGTTATTAAGAGATACCACCTACTGAAGACATTTAAATACCAGTTACAATAGCACGGTGCTGCTTGTAGTAAGGGTCTTGTGGCTTAGTGGCAACCTTTCGCTTTTGAAAGCT
The DNA here is from genome assembly GCA_025448015.1 of Bolborhynchus lineola. NCBI lineage: Eukaryota > Metazoa > Chordata > Aves > Psittaciformes > Psittacidae > Bolborhynchus > Bolborhynchus lineola. The sequence goes on from JAOEHX010044342.1 coordinate 9,127, forward strand.
TGGCAAGAATATAAAGGTAGCTTGACTAATCCACCTTAATTCCTACTGGATATTTACCCTCATCACCAAAATCACAGCATCTAGCCAACTTTGTACAATTGCCTTTAAAAAATCCCCCTCAGAGGTTATCAAAGGTATCACTGAACACATAAAGAACATGATACAAAGCCCACTGAGGTCCAAGTCATGGCTTATTGGGCTGAGAATAGAAGCAGTTTGGCAGTATGGACTGCCTAGGATCCAGCTACTGCCTTTTGTTCCAACTTCAGGAACAAAGAATTCAGTCAGTTTTTAATAAGTTTCTAAAGCAGCTCAAAGAAGTGTCAAAGACTTTCTAAATTGGAAGAGTTTTAGTGAAACTTAGTTAAAACTGTTTTGGTAGCATGAGAAAGTTTTATTGAAAAGATGGAATTAATCACTTAATTTGAACTAAATTGTGAAATATTTTGCTTTGAAAGTACATTTCTTTTGCCCAATTCATTCAGACTTCTGTATTACATATTATTTTTAATATTAGGAAATAAATGTGGAATAAAGCTGTGAGCTTCCAAAAGGACAGAATTCTGTAGCTAAGCAGTTCCACACACCCATTTGTGTCTTCCTTAGTGGATGCAGTAAAAGACTCCTACAGCTATTTAAGTCAAGAGCAAACCCCACCTTTATATCAGAGACAAAAAATAGTTGTTACTCAACATCTACTTATTCTAGTAGTAAGGGGACAGATTATGTACTGGCTTAAGTCCAATAAAGTCAACTGTCAGAGCAATACAGTTTAACTGATAGCAGTAAGCAAAGCATTGACATTTGGAAAGTATGCTTCACCTACTTTCATGTTGTTTGCAGTAATAACACAGGGGAGTTTCACTTTAATTGCATGTTAAGAATAGAAGAGAAAGGAGAAGGCTTAGAGAGTAATCATGAGGTGACTGGATTAAGAAACAAAACCCAGCACCTCTGAGTAGCAGGGTAATTCTTCAGTCAAATGTTATCAGAACAATTAATATAGTCCCCCCACTGCAAACTAATCCAGTGATTTCAGTTTCCTCTGTCAGTTAAGTTTGGGGTTTTCAAAAAACAAATGTTAATATATTAGCATGTAGCATGGGACCAAGTTAGAAAAAAATAATCTTTTATAGGTGTACAGAACTCCCACATTGGCAGCTACATTTTGTTCATAGACCATAAGAGCAAATGGTGTCTCTCACATTCCCATCACAGTTCCAACTGACTTTCCTCCACCTTTTCTGATCACCGGAGGAGCGTGACTGCATGCTGCTCGCTGAGCCTGGGCTGCCGCCTGCCCCGTGGCTCTCCTCCTCTGGCACTCGCTTCTGAGGCCCTCCTCCTACAATGCTCCTAATGTGCTCAGACACCCAGGACGCAGGGAGAGGCTGTGCGTTCAGCATGAGGCATGACAGAAATGCCAGCTACAATCACAAACTTGCCCCAACCAATTCTGCTTCCGACATAATTGTGCGTCAGGCACAGAGTTGGCAGGAAGCAGTTTCATGGGCAAATGGAGACAAGGGCAGCAGAATTTTATTTCTGAAGCAAATCTCTGCTTTGTTCCCTCCTGTCCTTGTCGATTGTCTCCTGTCCATTCTCTCCAGGGCCAAAGTATTTGCACAGTATGAGAAACAAACTCCAATTTTTATGCTTCAAAATCTAAGGAATGTGCTGTATGCTGCAAAACTGCCAGTAGAGCAGACACGGTGCAAGGACTCCTAGTCTCTAAGAAGACCTAGGCACAGATAGTGTCCGCCTGATGAAAAGATACCCTCTCAAATGGAATGTGTAAGCTTCCCAAATGCCATTAACATGCATATGATGTGACCCTGTCACCTACTTGGGACAGCACAAGTCTCTCCCAGCTTAAACTCGTGGGTATTTAATATACTTAACTGAAGATTCCCTTCCACCTGTAGGTTTGGCACCAGAGGTTCCTTTCTCCTCCTTGAGACCTCCAACCAACACGTGCCCAGAAGATCCCTTGTGTCTGTTCAGACAGGTTGCCTGAAGACTCATCATTTCTTCCCACTGCAGGATTTTGTGTATCAGGCCCCCAGCAGCATTGGATACCAGCAGTAGCAGACTGAGCAGTGTTGGTATGTTCCCTGAGATATTGCCTAGGTATTGCTGCTATGGAGGCTACTACACAGTCTATACTATGGCCATCTTTTCAAGCTTCCTCACTCAAAGTGAAGACCAGAGAATGCTTAATTCAAAATCACTCATTTCGAGAGATGTCCAAGACACAAACTGGTGTAGTTACACAGATCATTCATGTGATCCACAGCAGTTGCTGGCAGAAGAAAAGGAATTCTAGCTCCAGAAGTCATCCTTTTGCCCACAGTTTTCAGAAGAAGGAAATCTGGTACTTACCTTCTATTCTAGTTCTGAAATGGATCTGCCATTTACTTTTGAGCACATCACCTAAAATTTCCACACCTTTTTCTTACATACAACATAAATAACATCACCTATCAGCTGTGCCACTCATCAGGCTGTGTGTAGTTTTGTCAAGGCCTTGAGATGTTCTGGGATAAAGTACTGTACATATGAAAACTATTTTTACTCCATTTTTGTAATAACTCCAGAACATCCCAAGGACTCCAATAGCAAATCTCCCCCACTGAACACAAAAATAGTTTTACAAGAAGTAAAAATTAAAATAATTATAAAAAAAATAAACCACTGAACATTCAGGGGAATTAAATAAAAGACCATCTTGTAGTTTTCATGTGCAGTCATCTGAGTCAGCTCTCCAAGGAGTGCCAAGGGCTAAATTCATCCTTGAGCTATGCTGGCTTCTGCCAACGTAAACCAGGACACGCGGCCTCTGCCAGCAAAGCAGGGAGAGGCTGCAGCAGTGGAAAGCACCCAGAGCCTTCCTCTTTGTTGGGGGTCTAAATGCAGCAGCGCTAAGAGAGAGCAGCCTGGCCAGAGCAGGTTCACAGCTACGGAAGCCCACGGTATGATGGTGTAAAGCATCTTCTACTGTTGGCTCTGTTGGAGAGACTCAAAAAGATTTTAAAGCAGTCTTTAGCAGAGCCTACTGCAATAAGGAATAACGGGGACCAAACCTCTCAGTAAACTAAGGCAAAGGAGCTTATAATGTTAGAGTCACTGGCACAGAGAGAAATAAACCCATCTCTAGTGATTTTGCCCATCTTCAGATTTTTCTGTGCTGTTTGTATCAGTGGCCAAGTTTACCAGCATGTGTTGCATAACACAACTTAATGTACAGTCAGATCAATCCTGTGATTTAACTGGGAAACAGCTGTGTGACTCAGATGTTTTAAGGGGAGGGCAGAATACTGTGTACAGAAAACTGTCCTCATTCCACCATGAAAAAATGAGTGGCAAAAACACAGGCACCTCCAGTATGCCAGCTATATTGCTGCAGAGTAGCAGTCCTCACTTGGCAAGGCATAAAAAAGGAGATTAGCAAGTATAATAGCATTTTACAGTTCTCTTTAGAGTGAAAAATCATTTGTATGTTACCACTACTGATGGTCCAAAACCACAATACTGAAACTAAACAGGGAATCCAGATCTGAACCTTCATCCAACCCCCACTCTCTGGGTTCAGTTCTTTGTTAGATCCAAGACTGGAAGGTACCTATTTTCTGTCTTCTGGGAGGCTGGTGTTTTGCAAGGCCTCATCAAACTCATACACTTCACAGCTGAAAATCTTGGGAGGAGAATGGCAATTTTGATTGCCACAAACCACACTTGCCAACCCAAGTCTCAACCAGAAGCATGCACCACTGCCCAGTCTTTCTCAGGGTGGAGCTCTGCCAGGAGAAGAGGCCAGCAACCGCCCAGGTACAGCTCCATTACATGATGAGGATGGCTCCAAGTTTAATCCGGAGGAATACACAAAGATTTGGCTTTCTGTAAAGGCTAAGTTGTGACTGTCTCATCTTGGTCCCCGTTGGAGCAGAGCCCAAAACCACCACACACTTTGGCACTGTTTGTTGTACTTGGCAATCTTTGCTCAAGCTAGGTGGGTGCATTGGCAGGACTTGTGAGGAACCCCTCCTCTTTAATTGGTGGGAATGTACCTGTAAGGCTGAGCTGTGTTTGGTAAGGTAAGTGTTCCCGCAAGGGAAAACGACTCGAGACAATGCAGTTGGTGTTTAGAGTAACAAGACAGAAGATGACTGAGGCACTCTTTCATGTTACCTGGAGGGCCCTGTTAAGCTCTCTTACTTCTTTCTGTTCTTTCACCATGAAACCCTGTCCCTTGCTGCAGTTAAAGGGAAAGCTGATGAAATAGTGAGACAACCCAAAACAGTTTTTTTTTTAGCTCTCAGTAACTGGGAGAAACCGAGACCGTACCTACCTTCAGTCACTATTTTGTTCCATGTTAGAGGTTAAAACCCAACACAAATGTAATTTTTGCCATGAGCTGTCTAAAGCAAAGAAATTTAAAGCTACAACTGCTGCTCTTTTTAATTTATTCAATTAATTTCTTGCAGACAGGAAGATTACAGGGAAATTAAACTTTGCTCTACTTACAGGCTGCCTAGTGCTTTTTTTCTTTGGTATGTGACAAGCATTGGTGACGATTATACATTTCCTAAAGCTAAGTATACATTTCGTGCATTGACTTGAGAGCTATTAATTCTACAAGCACGGAATACAAGGGGTTTGTTACAATTTTAATGTTAGTATGAGTGTTTTTTCCAAGCCCCATTCCTTTGTATTAGACGACAGAAGGCTGCATATCACTTCCCGCACAAAATTAAAGATGTTCAGAAGTATGTGACCTCTGCTGTCTGAGCTAATGGAGTCTCAGATACCTCAAGACTGAAATTATTACAGATAGCTGAAAGATTATACCTCATATCTCTATTCAATAGAGGGCAGTGGCAGATAAAAGTCATGCACACCTTATTAACCTATTGAAAGTCCTGTCTCCAAACTGTTTGGTTGTCATGAATCTAATGGCAGGGAACACACCGGACAGACAGAAACAAGAATGGTAATTCAGTGTTTTGGTCATGTTCCTCTGCTCACTCCCTCCCATCTCCCCTCCTACCCCTGCTCCCTCCTTTTTCTCTTCTGCAATTGATGGTATCACCAAGGCCTTCTACAAGGTGTTCCCCCTGGAAAGCCAGCAAGAAGTGAAAATGCTCAGAACCTTGTGGGATCAAGTTCTTAATGGCTCTAAATGAGAGCAAAGTAAACACATGCACATGTGCGTGCATGCACACACACACACCCAGCATCTATTTGTCAGACCTTTTTACCAGACAAGGAGAACACAAGCAGGAAAAAGATTGTTGCCTGGTGGCAAGGGCACTCGGAGGTGTGATGGGGGGAGTAAGTTTTAGTGCAGTCCTTCCACTTGGCAAATTAATCAATTCTTCATACAGTGTTATGATTACAGTTAAATATAAGTGCCAAGAAATGCGGCAAGAATGTTATATTTTGGTAATTAGCTCACAATTGCACATGCAGTGTCACTTCAAAAACACTGATTTCTCAACCTGTGTGAGTAGGAAAAAGATGGATACATACATTGTTAGAATATGTACCACTGTACATTTAAATTCACATACATGAATATATATGAACAACTGCACACACTCTAAACTTCTGATCTGAAAACCTTATCTTGGAAATCTTACAGCATAAAAGAAAAGGAAAGCCCAACTGAACAGTGGAGAGATTCCAAGTGGGAGCATAAGACCAAAGAAATGGGGGCCAGGTCTGGAATACTGCAAAAAGGAATTCTGAAACAAATCTTGCTCTGTTTTCAGGGAAAAAAATTTGCAGCCCCACTTCTTTTATTATAGGCAAGGGATAATTCTGCCACAATGGAGTAATCTTTATGCCTTATTACAATTTTCTTCAAAGCGAAGCACTACTGAACGTAAAAAGCATGGCATGTGTATGTCTTTACATACTCACGTAAACTGCTACTGGTGAATGGCAAGAAATACCAACTCATTTAAAAACATTCTCAGCAGCTTAACTGGAGGAGGGGAGGTCGGAAGGAAGACAATGAGTGCATGCACAGCTTGCCAGTTACTTGCATTGCAAGTTACTGCAACATCTCTAAAGACCAGACGGTTTTACCTGCCTGCCTGCAGAGTGGACAAGGCATGAAAGCGCACGGCGCTCTGCCCGTTGAGTGGTGCCCTGCCCAGCTGTGCCTCAGCACGCCTGCACCTCCGTCCCCTCCTTGGCTCTGCAGGCTTCAAGTTCAGTTTGGACTAGAGCCCTTCCAGAAGCCTATCTGTAACTGTTGGACTTCATAGCTGTTGAATGACACTTCCTATCAGCACCTACTTAATGTAAGAGGCTTCCCAAGAGAAGGATCATATGTCAGTCTACTTTGCCCTTCTTCTCTTCTGGAAAACCATGCAGGTCCAAATGGGAAAGGCTATTTAGCTGCCATCTCACAGGATTCCACCATGGCACTTTAAAAGTGGCCCAATTTCATCACTGGGCTGTTATCTTTTCAGCTGGCATGGATTCACTCGTGGAAGTGTGATACCCTTTCCTCCCACCCCAGAGCACTGCTGAAGGCACTGCTTGTGTATTGGGTCATGTGGAAAAGTCAAATCGAGTCGCTCTGCCATTGCACATCCAAATGATAGCTACACATCTAGCCCTGCTCTTCAGAGCCTCTTCCTATTGCCTTTACCAACTAATTCACTGAATCAAGAAATATGGCTGGGAAAGACCTCATGTGTGAAATGCCTTTTTAAAAAATGCAGATTATGCTTCACTATCCTAACAGGGAAGTGGGGCTTTACCCTCCTCACATTTCAAGTATTCAGTGTTTTGCGCTGAATTTCGTCTAACTTTATTTGCATTGAGGAACAAATACCGTACTTATTATTCTAAATGATGCTATTCTACTTACATATATATTTGTACATAAGCAAGAATAACTTTCACCTTTTATCTACAATAGACTTTAAATGAAAAAGAAAATCACAAAATTAATAAATGCACACTGGTACAGTCTACACTGAATTAAGGTGCTTTGTACCAGCACTAGAGAGATAAAAAGGCACAAACTCAACACTGAACAGGCAGAATTAAACATTTGGTCCTGAGAAGATATAACTGTCCTCTTCACAGAGGACCAAAGAAGTTTCCCATTAGCAAGTTGGCAAGATCTGAAATATTAGTTCCTGATACAGTTGATAGCTGGTACCCATTGCAATCATTTGAGGATATCTTAGTATTCTTTGCAATTTTAACTCCTCCATAAAGTGTCTGGAAGGAAGCCTTGGAGGCTATCTAACACTGACTCAGCTACTTGGTGACCAGCTGCTTTGCTGTGGTAGCAGAAAACTGCAAAGTCCTGTACTTACAGAACGCTAAAGAGCAAACCTTTGCAAGTACAGAAACAATACACTCAGCAACTATTTATTTTCTGTCTTGTCTCCCTGGGAAAAGCCCTGCAACTTTCCCATAGCCTGTCCAACTCAAGCCCTGCATGGATTTCCTCCTACATGATACCTGGGAACCTACAGCTTTCTCAGAAAGAGCTGCAACTTGTAATCTTTGCCCAGATTCGTACATCCAGCCATTGGGCTGAGGCTTGGCAGTGGTCAGTATGCAAAATGCTCCCACACACAACTAACCTCAGAGGGAAAATTCATAGAGAATCCACCTCATGTGGACTGCAGAGGCAAAGCGCAGCTGTCTGCAGCTATCCGAATGTCTCTGGCTTGGTCATCTTGATCTTTTTAATGACCCTGCGTATCAGTAGAATACAGGCATCTGTTCAAAAGAACCTAGCAGCTCCTGACAGAGCAGAGCACACATCAAAGCAGAGTGGGTCAGATTCTGCATTCATTCAGAATAACTGAAACAAAATCAACAGAATTATCTGTCATTAACACTACACTAACCAAGAGCTAAATGCACACTGTGCTCTCTTCGCTGTAAGTTATGCAGATCTGTATGTATCTGTACAAAATATATCTATATGCTTTACAGCCTATTTTTCACTATCCTCTGGCAAAATCAAGGGTACATTCTAAAGACAACAAGAGCCTGACTATATTTCTATCAGAACCTTTTCTCAGTGGCATTACTGAAATGCCAGCACATGCAACAGATCTGCAACACATCTCAGGGTGCAAAGAGTTAATCTCCTTTCTTGCAGATCATCTGTATCAGCCCAGATGCTTGGTTGGGAGGAAATATAACCCAAAGTGCCTGGACTAGTGCAGCAGACTAAAGAATAAAAATATTTTTATGTACTCTGCTTATAAAACATTCTATTTGCTGTGCAGTACTGGGTATGTTTAGAACCTTCCTTCAAGGATTTTCCTTCCATATTGAGAAAAATAGATCCATACACTCCTTGTTAAAAACCACTCCTGCCTAAATGTCTAACCTTCTCTCTGAAAACTGATCCTTTGCTGTTGGCCTGCATCTTTATTAGTGCCTTCAAACCTATATGTTAAAATAAAACCAAGACAATGGAAATCTCAGTAAAGTGCCACTTAAAGTCAACGTAAAGTTTATAATCCTTTGCAGCCCATTCTTCCATTATGCTGATGACAAGTTAATTTATGTGATAAAATGGAAACACAAAGCAAGGAAGTAATCCTGTTTTACAGAATATTATTCAAACAATAACAGCTTCCTTCGCATAACACTTATTTCATTCCATCATTACGACTATTATTACTACTATCTTAAGCTATGACAGATTGTGAAGGGTCAAAGATAATTTTTATCAATCAGCCTCCCTTTGTCTTTGGCAGGTTTAATCATGTCACTTGGAATGTAGCATGAGGGGCCTGATGAAATTGGAAAAGCATGTGAAGATAAAAATCACTCTCAGATGAATTCAGACACTTCCTGCCACTCTGCAGATGCCACAGTGCTGCAAGCCACCCTCCCAGGAGAGATGATTCACCTGGAAGGAGGGCCAGGCTCTGCCAGATGTGTAGGAGGCTGCCTGAGACCCACATGCTAACACTGTCTCAATTGTATGAAGCATATGCTTTCAGTCAAGGGTGAAAAATGCAGGCACCAGCACATGCCAAAAGTCTTTCAAGCATGGCCCACCAGTCAGCCTGAAGCTTAATGCACTGATCCATCGAGTCAGCAGATGTGTGTCACCACAGTACAAGTTGAAGCTGGTTAAAGCTATAAAAGAGTGAAGTGACCTAATCCAGACACATTCAGATCTCACAAAGAAAACCATATTGTTGTCACTTTGAGGGGCTTAACATGGGACTTTAAGCACAAACATTGAAAGTCTTCTTGGAGTAAAAAGATACGTTGCTGTGAAAGCATAAATCCCAACCCTGAGCTACACTTGTACTGACTTCAAGTTGATCTGATAAAAGCATAGCATGGCTTTCCTTTTTAGTACTGCACATGCGAAAAAGAACATCTGCAGTATTTTATTGCTAGAGCCATAAATGCTCCTTATCCGCTTGGTTTGAGGCAGAAGTCCAAAAATACCTGGATAGAAAGTTTATTTGCAGAGTACCACTACGTACATGGTAGAGCCAGTGAGTTATACAACATATTCTTTCACTCCTGGCAGAGGGCTGGTGGTGTCAGATAGGACTCCGGCAGCAAAAGCCGGCTCCAAAATGCCTGGGAACTCCTCCCTCCTCTCCATTTAATAATCATTTAGTGGGTACAGTATTTCCTGACACACTCAAAGTCAAAGCACACTTTATACTGAAAATATCCACTTTGTTCACATGCAGAATGATTTGTTTAAAGAAACCAGATCTCCTTAGCACTCAGAGATCAACCCAACACTGGACGTGTGCAAACCCACTTTGCTGTCAACAGCAGTTGTTTTAAATAGCTTGTTCAGAGATAGGTGATAAGATGTAGTTCTCACTGGGCAAACACAATCCAGCACACATAGAGATTTTTCTCGGAGTCTTTTCTGTCTATCACCTAGAATCCAGTTCACAGAGCTTTCTGAAGTATTCCTGCCTGTAATAGCCAGGTCTTGGGAAGAATACTGATGTTTCACAATGACCTCATTGTGCTTTGACATAGCTTTCCCGAGCTGTGGCCTGTGGCAAACACACACCTGTTCCATTTATGCCCAAGAGGCCAAAAAAAAAAAAAAAAAGAAGAGTAACTTCAAATAATATTCAAGTTCAAACAACAACAGAGCTCTTCTGCCTTCAGAAAAGTCCGTCCTGCAATCCATTTTGCCCAAAACAATGCCTGGTCATATAAAAGTTAACTCTTCTAGTAACCGCCATAGATCAGAGGTAAGAAAGTCCATGCCAGTTGAAGGGGGAAACACCCACTGTACATCTGAAGCTTCCCCCCCCTCATTTTTTCATCTATGTGATGAATATTACCATTGCTCATTAACTGAGGCTTTGTGTAGCCTAAAATCAGGATTAAGCTGGTAACCATGCTAGGAATCATATGTATATTTTATGAAAAGACAGTAACAAGGCCAAAATCTATATAAGCTAAGTACAGGATGAGAGGGAACAGAGATACAAGACTCAGATGGTACTGACAGGAACAGAAAAACAAAGTAAAAAAGTGCATACATAAATAGACACACAGGTGTATACACACACACAGACACACACACGTCTCCTGTGTTACTCCTATACAGATAATGAAGGGTTTTAAATTATGCTGATCAAAACAGTTTTGCATTAATTGGGTTAGGGTTTGGGTTTTGTTTTTTGTTTTGTTCTTTTTTTAGTTCTCTCCTGATTTTTCCATTGCCCTTCCCACCTGGAACTTACAGTGGGCCAGGAAAGATTTCTGGCAACTGCCTTTAAGCCAAACACCTTCTGCATGACAGCTATACAATACTTCGTATCATCTATAGTCTCCATTAGCAGATTCGCACCTTCACCCCAACGGCACCCATCTCCCATTTCCACAGCTTCAGAGGCTTTTCCTCTAAACCAAAGCATATTTAGGGGTGGTTTCCGGGCAAATTATTTGATTCTGGCACTGAAGCATTAGTAATTAAAAATAGGAGAGAATACTTAAATGGTCTCAAAAGAATGAGTAAGACAAAAGTAGAGCCCCATAACTATGGTTTTTTCACAACTCCTCTCTCGCACGTTTTGTGGAAGAATTGCTGAATGCTACTTTCCCTATCCAAAAGGCTTTTGTTCCTCAACAAGGTAAAGGATGTGCTATGGCTCCCATGGAAGAGTAACAGGAGGTTAGTAAACAAATGGAAGCGGAAAGGGTCCTCAAGACATTCCCCTATGGTGCTTGAAGGCTTTGATTGTCATGGTGGGTCTGAATTCAAATTAACACTGTAAATACTTGTGCAAGATACTAAAAGTGTACATAGAGATGGGAAGGAAAAGATAACAATGAAATAATAGAGCACAAAAAAATAGGAAGAATCAAGTTGAGTTTTCTTATAGTATAAGATAAAACATGGCTTTGCACTGCATAAATGCTATTGAAACCTCACATCACAGCATTTGTTTTCAGGGGTTTACATATGCTGTCTCAGTATTAGGGTAAAGTTAAATTATTCTTTGTTCATAAGATATTAATCAATTTTCTGCATTATGCGCTGTAGAAGCATTCATTGCTCATTTCTTTATTGGGAATATTATGATGGAAATAAATTAAAAGCTTTTCAGGGTTACCACTTTTTTTTCTCCTGAGTGTGTGGACGCTGGTGAGCACAACAGCAGTACTGCTGTGACACTGCGATCAGCTCATACTCCCAGAGTATAAGGAAATAAGAAATTCTGCAGAATAACAAGAATGCATTGAATGTGCTTATGTTTTTTTGCAAAAATAAACTGTTATTAAAGAGTTAAGCCACTGTATGTGTGGGCGAACTGCTTTCTGTAATTGCTATCTATATACAGATCTTGAGAGAGATGTTCATCTTCTGAAATGAAGGGTGCAGACGCAAGTCTTTTTAAACCAATAAAAATACCAACATTTAAGTGGGGTTTTTTTTTGCCATAGATGCTTTGTATGCAAATCTCTCAGGTCAGATAGAAAATTAAAGACATCTCCTTGGACAAAAAAACTTGTCATTTGAATTTAGGAAAATACATGGCTGCCAAGAGAAATGTAATCCATATTTGACAAAGTGCTAGACTTACCCATCAAAGAGGCTCATCACATGATTTATATTGGGAATTTACACATATTACTATCTATAAATAATCATGGCTATCCTTCTCCTACTTCTTTGGAATAAGCTGTTCTGTGGCACTACATATGTTATGTCAACCACCAAAATCCTCTGCTTTGCACTAAGGAAAACTCTCTCCATCTATCAGTAAAGCAAAAAAATCTAAAACTCGGACCTTCACATCCCAATCAAAACATGTTGATGTGTACACAAGTTCAGAATTATTTCAGATGGATCTGAAATATCCTAAATAAATATTTTTAACTGCATGTCCTAGTTGTGGATATAAAGCAATATTTATACCTTGCAGTGGAATACTATGTAGAGAGAAATTAAACACTGAAAACAGTATCTGACTGCTGCCAGTCTTGGAACCTCTTTTATTGCTCAGTTTTTCCAGACCTTTCCTTGTGTAACACCTTATTCAATACAAATTCAGTGCAACATATAAATGCTTTTTATCTTATAGTCAGTGTAACCACACATTCTCCTTGTCTTGGGCTTGATCTTGCAAAACATTTTCTTCCATAAGCAACCTTCTCTCAACAAAGGTGTACCATGGAGGTCTGCAACTCAAGTCGGAAAAAATACTTCTGAAGATAGAATTAGAGCATGAGTGCCAAGCAAACAGCTGGTGGGCTTACCTAGTCTGCAAAACATCTCCTGGCCCATGGACTCCCCATGAATGCTGGCTCATGTCAAAATTGCATAGCAGTGCATGGGGCAGAGCTCTGACTCACGCCATAAGATTCCACGAAGCTCTGCAGACCTGTCTGGAGGTTCCAGTTCAAGCCTGGAAGCAGTAAACTCATATTTGCATTGCATCTTCCTCAGAGGGGTTTAAGCTAGGAAGAAACACTACACAAGGGTAGGTATGGCCCAAAGCAAATTAGTCCCAAACTGGTTCAGGCAGTGCCAAGTATCAAGAAGCAGCATACTGGTATTCAAATTTAGATTTTATCTGTGTATAACTGTGCAGAATTTAGTACCTCTGCTGTAAGTGGCCCTTCTGTACACCAGAATATAAAGTAGATTTGGCATCTTTGCATTATAGACTGGTGCCAGCAGTTTGCAATTCACTGGTTCAGCTTTTTAAACTTGCAGTGGTTCAAGAACAGTCATGATTCAGTGTATTCAACATGCTTTGATCCAGCTGGCTTTTCCTTTAGCATTTGGAACTGAAGGAAAACAACCAGGACTTTTTCTATCCCTTTATGTCATATTAACGGACCACTTAGATTTTACAGCCCTTGTACTCCTCAGAGGACACAGACTAATTCCTGCTCCTTCCTTGCACCTCAAGAGAAGTGTTACAACCAGATATAAATAAGTCTCATTTTAATTCCCACCACAACTATGAAAGTAGACACAAGATGGAGCAACACTTGTGCTCCCCAGGAATGCCAGACAGTATTCAAACAACACTCAGCAGAACCACCCTGAGGTGTATTTGCTCCATATTGCTCCCACCAGGAACAGACAGGCCCCAAAATTAACAGTGATCCATTATTTCATTGAGTTTGAATATGAGGTCAGTGGGAGTTGTCAGGATCAGCCTTTCTACATTTGTGGAAGGAAATACTTCCTTTTCTTTACTATATTTTATCTAGACTACTTGTAGACATCACATTTGTTACAGGTACAATTGATTAATTAGAATATTTCTATTAAAACATAAGTTAATTCACCGACCTGACTCTTCTGATTTTCCAAATACTTTTCTTGTTACTCCTTTTGTGTATGAAACTGTTCTACACAATAATCTGGCTGTGCTGTTTGTAGTTTTCTGACAATAATTCACTCCAAAAAGGGCACCCTCTCCCCAAATGTGATTAATGATGAATGGATTTGTGTACAACTAGTCTAGTACAGACTATCGGATTCTTTCACTTCAGTCAACACTGCAAAGAAGGTGAATATGCTGCACATTCTAGAAAGGAACATTTATGGCAGGCATTGCATATATATATTACATTCATTTCCCTGAATGAAGCTGTGACCTCACTGGGTTATTTTTGGAGAACTTTCTAAGCTTTTGAATGCAGTTAGGCCTAATACATATTCCATTGTTTCTAGTACATTATTTGCATCCTTATACAAGGACTCCTACAGAACGTAAAAAGAATCAGATTATGGGCAACAAAAACCTGTGTTGCTATTATAGGGTTATGCATGTGAGCAGGATATTTACTTCAAAATCCTCTTGTAGATAGAAAGAGTATGTGGAAGGAAACAATCCAGGGAGCAGTTAACGGTTTGGGGTTTTTTACAGTGGTCTTAGGGATTGGTGTTTCAGTTCAGAACTTACATCTCACTTAAGCCTTTGCAATGTCCTTCACAATCCAACTGCAAACTGAGTCCTCACAGCTATGCTGGTCCTGCAGCCAGACAAGCTATTCCAGCTTCAATAGAAAAGTTATTTTTTCCCCCATATACTATGATGAGGTACAAATTTTGAAGTCAAAGTATTATTAGAGAGATGCCAAAATTTACTTCATTCCCTGCTGAATGCTGACCCTCAAGGTACACTCAGCAACTGCTATAACTAAATGCAAACGGCCATAGTTGGCATGCCCTGATACTACATTTGTTCAAACAGATATTCCACATAGACTGATGCCAGAACACACGCATGTTCCAACAGTGAAGGCTGTGAAACATCAGGTTGTGACAGCTGGCTTTAACATAAAAACTGTCCAATGAAATATATGAAAACATAAACAAGAGGACTCTTGTTGGCCCAGGGGATTCAGTCATTTTCTCAATGCTGGTTTTAACTTTGCTATGTTTATCGAATTTGTGCCTTTAACACATACGTAGTTCCACCTACTTATAAAGTGAACAATCGAGTACAAATTGAAGAGTACTTTCTGTGCAGAGAAATAAAAGATAACATCATTCAACTTCTTTGTTACTTTAATCACTATACCTTGCACAAAGCAAGTAAAGAGATCAACAAAATGGTGTGACAGTGTCCCACGTTCACATTGAAAGTCCAGCAGCAGGAAATTCAAGGTCTCAATAGCTGCTGTATTCCTGCTTTTCTCACAGATACCCCTTGCAGAAACCAGAGAGTACATTCAGTACAGACATACACTCATCTACAGTTTTAGAACTACAAGACAATAAGGAATTTCATGAAGAGCTGCAATTTCTAGAAACAGTTCACCTGCATACAACCTACAGTGTAACAGCTCATCTGATGTGGAAGGATCCACACATCCAGTTACTTGCACTATAGAAATCTCTTCTATTAAACTAACCAGAAAAAGGCAGGTCGCTTGAAAGCTGCGGCCAGTGATTAGATCATGACTGCAGTTAGGAAACCCATGATATTCCTACAGGCCTCTTCAGGGAAAAGAGCTCAGAGTCAGGTCTCAAGTTTTCCATAGACTTCATTTCAGACTGTGACATGAATCAGGTCTTTCTGGGGAATACCTACACACCATTCCTTTGTTTTTCAGTACCTTCCCTGCCAGTTAATAATTCATTGTCACTCTGAAAGTAAGGCTCTATTTCAGTTAGATGCCAAGATTACCTTTACCTTTTCTTCTTTAACTTAACCTTCCCTGTATAGCTTATACACCATCTAGCACTACAAAAATCCCCAAACAAGCTCTTCCCCTAGGGTGTAAAAGACCAAAGGAAAAACCCCACCATATATCCCTACCTCTTAGAATGAATAATTATTGCAAAAGGACACTCTTAGGCTTATGAAGAACAGAAGTTTCAAAGGATAAAATTATATAAATTAGAGTCTTTTAATGATTATTTTTGTCTAAAGGTGGAGCTCCTCTAGAAAAGAGGGTGATCCTTAAAGGTAAAATTGAGAGTCAACCCTACATAATTATTTTTTCTGCCTTGTAAGTCCCTTTAGTATTCATTTTTCCAGTCACGAAACATCTATTTGATCATTCTTTTCATGTGACATGCCAGAGTGCTTTTTCTTGCCTTGCAGCATCATTCTAAATGAACCACCCAGCACTATTTGATTCTTCACCTTAACCAAGGAACATACGCATCTCAGACTTCTTCAGACCACAAAAAAATGTCACTACACAGAATTCTGCTAAACATGATCTAGAGAAATAAATAAAAGTCATTACTTCTCATCTGTCCCCTTCCAGTTATCCCCATTTCCCTGCTCTCATCTCCTGCACTTACATTCTGAAAACATAAATACCTACTTGTGAGGGCTGTTCTTTAATTTTGGGGTAAATCAAAGGGAAACTTGAGAGAAAACTTAATCAGGAATCTAAAAGGAAAATCTACAGCTTGTGAGTTTTAATAAGGGTAAGACACGAGCCATCAGTTTGAAGCATATAAATGGTTTATATTTTTGTAAGGAAACAAAACCACTATGTCCACTAAGCCACTATTTTCACTAGCAAAGTGAACTCCTCTGGAGATGTTATAGCAGGGACTCAGGCAGGCTGAGGCTAAGCTGTTGTTCCCCTTAGGGTCCTAAAGACACCAGGAAAGGTAAGTAGCAGGGGACAGAGGCAGTACTCCTCCACTGAGTCACTCAGGGCAAAAGTCCTGTGTGAGGCTCCCAGGTGAAGAAGGATGTCTATAGAGCCCCTCTTTACATCTGCAAAAGATATAATCCATGCTAAAAAAGCCTTCTCTGCAATAAAGCATGAAGCACAATTCATTTACATGAATATGCAACTTTGATGACCATCGAGATGGTCTGATGCAAGACATTTACCAGAACTATTAAGATAGACTTTATACATGTTTTATGCTGCTACAGTACATTCACTAAACAGTACACTAATAAAACCTACTTAAAGAATGATTTTTATCACTCCCAAGTAGTACCAATTACACTGTATAGGTACACTGCCAAAAATATTAGAGGTCTGTTGCTACAGACTGTCTTCTTCCTTTTATACAATATTTGTTACTACATATTTTATAATACCTAATAGAATTATATTTACATAGATATTTTAAATTTAATCAAACATCAATACAGTCCTTACATTTTATGATTTGAACTGCACAACCATGGTATGGTTTTGTCATTGTTACAGTAGAGTAAGTCTGGTATTTCAGATCAAACACAGTATGTAGTCCAGATGTGTTAGCTGTCACTCTGTGAGTAAACATTTCTGATCGACAGTGTGTTAACAACAGATTCTTACTCATGATGTTGCATGACGGTTACAAAAAGTTAGCCTGAGTGTCAGAGATAACACCAGTGAGAACTGCTGGTGGAAGTGATGCAGACTGGTATGTTTACAGTGACTTCTGTTATGTGCCTCCCGCATATATTCTTAAGGGGGAATCAAATATGATTTGAACAACTCCTCATAGGGTTTATGGTGGAAGCATGGAGCTATTTGATCTGAGAAGCAGGACTCACACTGAAGCAACTGCTATCAAGAAATGTTAAGCAATGCAATATTAAATTCGTAATTGTGCAGTTAATCTATTATACACATGCAGGCTTGCTTCAAGCGCTGAACACATTAATTTACACTGTCATTTACGTGCCTTTTAACAGGGATACTTGTGAGGTGTCTCAGATTAACAGATGTTAAATGACAAAACATTTATCAGCCCATTCAAAAAAGGCAGGACAAGCAATAGTATCTGCAGCCTCTGACCTCAGCCTGGTCTAGAAGAGACCCTTCCAAGACAAGGCCACCATTTATCTTCCATAAACATTGACCCTTCAGTTTCCCTTCTGTCACAGGGAGGAGGGGTATCCAACTGCACATTAAGTCCCTGGCGCATCTCTGGAAAAGAGGATGCAGGAACAAGGCATTGGATGCAGATCAGCAAATCCCAGTAATCATACAGTGGGCACCTTCTGTCTTGTGTGTCCAGCCCAAATGAAAAAGCTCTGCTAGACCTGTACTGGCTTAATATGGGTTTAAAGCCTGGGTGTGTCTGCACCTTGCTCCTTGAACTGGAAGCGGCAGCAGCAGCAGATTTGCTGGCAGTAGTAAAGAAAGTAGATACCAAGTGACAGAAGTCCTGAAGCAAATGTCAATAGTCCTGCCAAGGTGTGAAAAATAGCCAGTCTCTTCCAGCCTAGTTAGACTATCTGCTACTTGAGAACTGTTAGTATAGATCCCTCACATACCCTCATGGCCATGACTTCTGTCTGTTGAGCTGAGTGCAAACCATTTCAAAATAGGTTTTCTTAGGTTTTTTCCTCACCTGTTAGAATGACTTTTGTGACACTCTGCTCCACTTGTCACTCCTGACAACGGGAAATAACAAGCAGTATCTAATATGCCATTATGTTCCTGCCAAAGACCTGGAGTCCCATGGCTATATGTGTTACACCACAGAGTTTTACAAGTGATTAAAACAGTTATATATTCATATACCAACAAGCATCTGAAGACATGCATGAGAAGAGATGACGCCACTGGTCTGTATTTCTTTCCTATATTTGTCACTATACAATGTAAATCCTGGCCAGAGGGTTACAGTGTCCTTGGGACCACCCAGAACCTCAGGCTACTCAGATCTGATGTAAGATCATGATCCAAGTTCTTAAAGAACAGTTTGATCTTTCTTGAATTCAACAACTCACAGAAAGGATAAGATTTTGCATAAAGTGTGGGTAAGGAAGCTGCCCCATTTTACTTACTGAAGAGATGTTTCCTAGTACAAAATGGGACTTGGAAATTTCGTCTGCTTTCAGTATTACTGTACACTAAAAACCCCAATCAAACATACCAACTATTCCACCCGAGAAAACACAAACTCCCTCCATGTTACAAACTCATATTTTTTAAATTTATTATGCCACTTTATCACCTCAGGCTAATCTGCACCGTATCACTGCCTCCAGTTGAATCACACTGATTTATGCCAACTGGAGAGGTAGCTGGTCCATCCTCAGCACACGAGTTATAATTCTCAGACTTGGATGAAAATGTAAGAAATTCAGAAAACTGCAGGGAGCACAAAGTCCACTGCCCAGCATAGCAGGGATTTGTTTTATTCTTAAAAACTGCAGCAACGTATGCTTCTGGTCATGGAGGTGTGCCAGTAGTGCTACAATTAGGGTTGTGCTGTCACTTCAATTATAAACCCAATTTTTTGAGGGTTTACTAAAACTCCAGATTAAAAAGAAAAGATTGCTGTAGGCTGAAATGTTTTGTGCAAGATCTCAGCCAGGGGAGAACTTGTTTCCAACATTCTGAAAAAAAAAATGAATCAGGTGCTTCAAATGTTAGAATTTAAATGTGCTTGAAGAGACAAAACATTCAAAAAAAGAACATTTAGTTATGAATCTCAATGCAAAGCAAGTTGCTTCGTGGCTCCTATCAGAAATACTATGCAGAAGCATGACTGCAGATTATGCAAGCAGAGAGAAGGAAGAAGGAAACCAAAATCCAAAATGTTTGGGGGGGTTGCATTTTGGTTTTTAAACAAGCACCAAGCAATTTTGTAACTGGGATTGGCAGGATCAAAAGGAGACAGTGACCTTTGCAATTTCAAGGAGGGAGGAACAAAACACCTTTCTTAAAAGTAGAAAGTGGGGCTAAGCAGGGCGAAGACCACACAGACAATGCAGGATTCCCTCACTCAAGTGAGGGATGAGCCATAGGTGCGACAGTTTTTACACGCGCACTCTGCAGTCCATGGTACTGGCAGCTAGTGTCAACATGCCTCAGATTCAGTTTAAACCAAAACTAACGTGACGGAAGATGCACAAAGCTCAGTGTGGGCTGCAGAATTCAAGTAAGCAGGCAGTTTTATACTGAGATGATTATCTCACCATGAGCTCTTTGCTGAAAACACTGCATCTGAACAAGACGGTTCTTGAAAACCGTCCCAGTTAAATTTGCATTCACACTCTTGACTGCAGTGGCCAAGGCTGGAGACCATTAGTTACATATAGAAATGGTACCACACGTTACATAGTAGTGGTTTCTTCATGCTGCCTTTGCTCTCCTCTACAAACACTTCTTACAGAGGAGGGATATCTTTTGCCCTGAAAATTTATTCCTTGATCTCTCATGCTGGCAGGCTGGTGACACTGACACCTCTTTGCTATTCAAACAACTATAAAACACATCCATGCAACACAAACAGCGCCTTGTTTCTGCATCTCTTGCAGCTCAGAAAGTTCCAGGTCCCACACATTCATTTTTGCCAAATTGGCAGTTGCTAGGAAGCAAAAGAAAAATGCTGGCAATGGTTCTGTGGGACTGGGGAACATGCAGGCAGCTCTCCTGCAGCACAGGAAATGACAGGAATTTTCAAATGACTTCCCAGGCCAGGAATATCCAGGGATGCCTACTCTACTAATAAGTAAACCAAAGTATCTGCAAGAGGATGATGGAAACTGGCTAAACAATAATGATGCAGCATTTGTACTGAATTTAAATTGGACACCTCTATTTACTTACCTACTCTAGTTGAAGTTTCTATAGAGGCAGAGAAGTTAAACCCCAAAAGCCTGCACAGTCTATCACTGTACAGCAGGAGCAAGTTTTTAAATGAGAAGTAATCAGCTGGAGCTGAAATACAAAATGTTAAATTGCAACTGCTCATTTTAATTAAAAACTCCCTTAGTACATGAGAAACAGTTCAAGAATCAGAAAATCACCCAACACTGTATTGCTCCCACACTTTAGCAGGGGAAAAGGGCACCAAGCTGAAAGACTGACAGAAACCTGCAAGGTTAAATGCATACCAATAAATAGAAAGGTCAAAAGCCTACTTTTACGGAGCACCCAGCCTAAGTATTTATTGCATTTTACTTTCAGGAGAGAGGGCTTGTGAAAAAAACAACCAAAAAAAAGCCCCTAAAATTGGTTACGAAGACACAAGATGAAGCAATTGTATCTAGACTGGTGTTTTCTGAAATGCTATTTTCATACAATGATGAACAATTGCATGGATAAGTGCACTTGGTAGCAAAAGAAGTGCAAGATTCTGCTCACTGAATCTAACAGCAATATATCAAAATGGCAAATTCCTGCCATTTAAAATACAGGATTCAAACATATAAAAAAAGATTCTAAGTTCCCATTATATATGCTGTACATAATGTACTTTTATCTTTGATCACACCATACAGTGATCAATACCTAGCTCGCCACCAGCAGGGGCCTTCTTCATTCCAGCTGCCTGATTCTTGCAAGAAGGTCCATCAGGGCTCTCAAAGGCAATCATAAGCTTCATCCTCTGCAACAGCTGAGATTTTGCTCCGGGTGTGTAAGGATCTGCAGGATCTTTCCCCCTCTCCACTTCCTCCATGGTGCTCATTTATAGTAAAATAGGGAAAATGCTCTTGGCAAGAAGATATAGGAATGATTTCTTTCTCTTGCTACTTTGATGATTCCCCTTAGGGGACATAGAACAAAGAAAATCAACACTGGTGGTAGCGGGAAAGATCCAAAAGTCTCTTTTAGGGCAAAGGACACAGATTGAGAAAAGCTCTCCTCTTCTGCAATTATTCAATACAATTCAGTTGTAAACTCCATCTACCTCACTACACCTTCTTTTATGTTGCTACAGTGCCTGATGCCTCATTCAGCAGGGCACCGCACAACCTCCGCCTCTGACAAATAGAAGAAAATAAAAAGTAATCCCCCTCCCTCAATAAATGGAGAGTTACTACAAAAGGCAATTAGGGGAATTTTCTTCCCTCAAGAAATACCAGTATTGTCACAAATTCAGGGATGTTTGTAGAAATTCACCAGGAATTGCTGCTTCCAGCAACACTTCACCATTTTAACACCACAGTGAATACCTTCCTTAATCCAGGCTTAAGATAACAAAATATAGAAAAGTAATAAAGGTAATTCTGCAAAAAGCAGCAAGTGTCTGAAGTACATTTTGTTCTCTTGTCAGTTCTTGACCAGAAGACATAACACATGGCAAGGTAATCGGGGAAGCAGGGTGATTCACGAGACCTCTGATCTCACGGAGTTCTGCATCTGGCACACTTCAGGAAGACTAAAGCCTGGCAGTTCAGGAAAACTGCTTGCTGGACTTTCAGCTCTGTGACTTGTATGTGGAAATGCCGTATCACATCTGACTTCTAAAGCCTGTGATTATTTACTAGACACACTGTATAGCAACAAATCCCTTCCAAAAATATAAGCAAAAATTGGTTTGGGAGATCTGTCACCTTTTTAACATAAAGCACCAACATCTCCAACACATACTTCTCAGTCAAGTGGTTCCACAAAGAAAAGCCAAGCTGGTGTGGAATATGTTACACAGCTCCCGATTCTTTTTGGTCCTCAGTGAGACCCACTAGCATAATTTAAAGTAGGTCTCCATAGGGTCAAAAATGGATAAAATATTTCTTACCAATTTTCAGAAGCAAAGATACCTTTTCACAAGTTTTGAAAAGAGCCAAAGCTAACTACAAGGTTAATCAATACAACAGTGTTGAGTCAGAAACCCCACTTCACTTACAGCTGTATAAACGCAGAATGAATAACTCACCCCCTCATGTCTGTTTGTATGTGTGCACATATACACAAGCATGCTTACACGCATGAAAAATGAGTCCAAG
>JAOEHX010044342.1:31842-44396 GCA_025448015.1 Bolborhynchus lineola
TACAAGGTTAATCAATACAACAGTGTTGAGTCAGAAACCCCACTTCACTTACAGCTGTATAAACGCAGAATGAATAATTCAACTTGGAAACTCACCCCCTCATGTCTGTTTGTATGTGTGCACATATACACAAGCATGCTTACACGCATGAAAAATGAGTCCAAGACAGAGGGCTACTTGGAAAACAAAAGAATATTCATGTTTTGGCAAAATACTCTTTTGCGTTTACTGGCATGTAAGACCAGGCTGCACTAGGCATATTTTAGCAATAACGATCAAAGTACAGGCTTTCCCTGAAGATTAATGACTGGCTAAGAGGATAGTTTGAGGTCTGTTTACCCCAGCTGGTCCTTAATTCCCAGGAAAAGCATCTGCAAAGCTTATTATTGCTATAAAGTTAAGATGCAGGGAGGGGTTATGCTGTTTCAAATGATATGTACAATGACTTTTTAGAGACTTAATGTTTTGTATATTAGCCAGACTGTTTAAACCATCTCTTAAAGAACTATTCATCTTGAAAGTAAATAACTTCAAACTTCTGTAGCAGCGCACTTCATGTAAGCACTGCAAGCTCCTTTACAACCAATTCATTACCCCCCCACCGCCTGCCTCTATGGCAAGGGAGGAAAGAGATATACAAGGATCATTTAGCTCTTCATTGAAATACAGCTACATCTGGGTGGAGAATGAAAGCTATTTAACAGCAGACACAACTCCTACGTAACATTTAGGACAGAAAGCAAAGAATATCGTATTTACTTTAATCTGAAGAGGATTTAGCTACATAGAAAGCAACAGCTTGACCTAACAGAAGCTAATGTGTAAAACTCTTGGAAAATATGCATGTGGTCTTCCAGGCAGATTGTGAAGCTCTTATCCACACTGCTGAACAGCTACTCAAAGGAATAATTTCACTAATTTAATGGAGGAACAGTTCCAGTTTGAGTAAGTAGTTTCCAACCTGAATCTTATTTATCACATTGGTCAAGAATGTCAATGGCTCACCAGAAGTTCCCATGAACTCCAGAAGTCTGCATTTAAGATAAAATTGTTATTCTTTATAATATATGGAACTCTCAGTTATAATGAACTTTCATCCTAAAATGGATAAAACAAACAAGAGAGATAATATGCTAAGTTTAAATTTACATCAAGTTCCAGATTACTAATAGTAACTGTCCCAAGAAGGGGCTATGGATTTTAAGTTTTGTAATGTGGCAACAAACTGACAGCTGTGATTCAAATCTTGAAGGTGTTTCATTTAATTGTATATACGTTAGCAGTCATGTTTAGACTTGAAGTAGGCTATATACTATACTTTCCTGTATATTTTCCCACAGACGTAATCTAAACAGCAACAAAACAAGTTGTTTTTAGCATCATTATGAAAAAAAAAACATTAACTGGATGTTCCAAATTAAACATGTGATTCAAACAGTCCCTTTATAAGGATGAATAAACCAAACAGGTTAATTTATTAAGAATCCAATACCTGAAAGCCTATTCAGGGACAGCAAAAATATTAATGGCCTTGAATGGGATCTGCATATAAAAATCTCGTGCTCTAAGAAACCTTTACCTTTTCTTGCACAAAAAAAGCTGCTTTGCTATGTAGAGCAAGTTTCAGGAAAGTGTATGATAGTTTTGTCACTGAATTATTTTCTGCTTGCATCCTACTGAATTTTCCACATCTGTCACTGTTTTAAAAAGACAGGTATAATAATTCATGCACCCTCAATTTGTGTCTCTGGATTCTTCATTATGTAAGGTAGAGAGTAGACTAAGTAAACAAAAACAACTCAGGGGAAGGTGGGGTAAAAATGTATTGCTTATTATTCTCATCTGAAACAGAGCTCTTAAAAATGCATTAAACTTCTTCAAGTGCTGCAATCATTTTGGAAAGATCCAAAGATTTCCGAAAAACCAACTTCCAACATGTTTGAATTTATGTGTGTACCTAGATCCTTTCTTATAATTAAAAGGGCCCTTCAAACCATGAGCCCATAGGCTTTCTGTAGCTAGTAGGAATGATCCTTCTCTCCATGACAACTTTTAGCTTGTTCCAACATATCTCCTAAATGAAGGCATCTATAAATGGAAAGGAAGCTGATCTCAGTTTTGCAGGTAGATGTGATGGAAAACAGCAGAGTAGCCTGGTTGTTAAGACACCCAGACCTATACTTACCAGGAAAACACTGTTTGGACACTAAAAAGGGCCACTGCCTGGTCATGACAAGACATGAGTAACATAATTCATAAGCAGAGCAACACATGGCATTTCTTGTCACATACTCAACAGTGAAGATGACAAAGGAAGCAGAACTCTGCCGGTACATGCCTTCTCAAACCTTTTGCTTTCATGCATACAGAGGGGTGGCAGCTTTACTTTCGTTAAAAAGTAAAGCTTTTGTTTATGAAAAATGCTGATTTTCATGTTTTTATAAACATACCATGTTTATGCAAGGTGCTGGGTAGGCTGACATTTCTTAGCACATCGCTGTGTGATCTTACACTTCAACACTTTGTTCGTTTCCTGGTTTATGCATATTATGAATCTGTGTAGCTGCCTTCTTTTTTAATTTGGCCTTGTATAGCTGAGCCATTATTTCTGGCTTCAGGCTCCCTCCAGAAGTCCTGACTAGTCCAAATCTACATAATTTTGAGAGAGAATACCTATGGTATTGTGATCCTCTTGTTTGGTTTTGGGTTGAATGTTTTTTTCTTTCTTACTCCTGGTATGCTGTTTTAATAAACTCTTATTGGCTCCATATTCCACTATTCCAGACTACTTCAGACAGTTACAGCGTATGAGCTCAGATGGTACTACATGAGATCACAAAAGACAGATAAGATTATAAAGAGATCCCAAAAAATAAAACTGAAATCAAATGACCTGGTAATCCAAACAAGATTCAGACAGCAAAGATAATCAGAAAGATAATCCACTGAGTAACACATATTTGATGCTTAAATCTTCATTGCTTTTCAGCTTCTATTGCATCAGGTATATCACCTAGACCTGTGCAGAGTCAATATAAAGCAATGCCAAGACAGCCTTTGGTGTACAGAGAAAGGTACCAGAGAAACAGCTACTTCCCTGATTTGCAGTAGGTTAATGTGGAATCCCAATACACCTCTAGCTGCATAACATCTTAGGGAACAGGCTAATGTCAGCGATGTTTGAAAACACAATCCTATCCTAAATCTCAAAAATTACTGCAAATTTCTAAACACTTTTGACAAAGAATGTCTAAACCCAGTAGTTTTGCAGATGTATAAACTGATCTGTAGCATTTTTATCATACATCCTTGTGCATTAAGATGAAAAGAACTACCCAGCTACCAGTGCAAGTAACTGTGTATGGCAAAAAAAAACTCCAAAATCCAATTTAAAATACCTCGATAACAGCACAACACTACTTTTTTCCTTAAAATCATTGTAAGCTCAACAACTCAAATCACAGGAAAAAAACTCCCAGAACAAAATCAACCACCACCACCCCCAACCAAACAGGAAATAATAATTAAAATACAGATTTAAACATATTGTTTCATATAACATGCATTATATATTAAAAACCTAATTGTGTTTCTTTGTCAATAAGGATTTAATACTGCTCTTCCTCCACAGTCAATATGAGTTTTACTATGACAATAAGGAAAGCAGAATTGGTTCTCAAGGTCCTGTTATGGGATTTATACCAATGCAAATTAAAATAATAAATTATAAAATGTATTTCATTATTAATATATAATATATAAAATACATAATTGTTTTTAAAAAAAAGCATCCTTGGCTTTGGCACAAATACTCTTTATTCCTTCGGATGTGATTCGGACCTGAATCCACCAAAATGTGATTCCCAATTTGGAACTTATTTATTATGAATGAGGTTCCAATTTCAGACCCAACTGGATAATTTTGAACTTCTTCAGGAATCAATATCACATGGAGGTCTGAGCTCCTAGAATATTTTTTAAGCACACAGTATTTTAGCAAACTGAATTGCAAAAAGCAGTTTAATTGACTTTGTGGCTGCTCCATCCCTAGGAGCGTTCAGGGCCAGGTTGGATGAGGCTTGGAGAAACCTGACGTGGTGGAAGGTGTCCCTGCCCATTGCAGGGGACTGGAACTGGATTTGCTTCTAATATCTCTTCCAACCCAAACCATTCTGTGATTCTATGAAAATACATCACTTCTACTGAAAATAACGGAATTTTCATCCAAATAATAAATATGTCCAAAAGAATTGAACTTTAGCCCTGACACATTATAACATGCCATATCAGAAAATTTTTAGATACTAAAAATTATGTCGATATTTAAGCGCTATGTTTCACCATTATGAAAGCACAATCACATTAACATGCTTTAAGAAAGTGAAGCAGAAAAAGCAATGTTATGCTCTTAACAGGATCACTGCTTTTGTATTATATTTCTGCAAGCTGAGGGTATGCCTCAACTTATTTCCTGAGAGAAAATTAAGAATCCTGTAAAAAAAACAACTTGTTTCACTTAGTTAACATTTACTACGTGGGGGTATTCTGACAAAAATCCATGGTACACGCTTTGTTCCAACTACTGTAATTATTGAATACTTAACTGTGTCAGCATAGAAAAAGTAACAAAAACCATCAATTTTATTATGAAAACTAGTGTTTGTAAACCTATACTGAAACTTAACTTCCTATAAATGTCAGTTTGAAAGACACCAAACCATGAACACAAGTCTTACACCTGAGCTCCATTAATGTATCAGTTAATTATCCAAACTGCCTTTCCTAAAGAAGTTCATTCCCTACTTTCTTCACTCACTGTACCTGTTATATTTGTTTGCCAATGAAGGACCAGAAAGCACGTTTATTTAAATGTTATTTACAAGCACTTTCGATGTGCCTCCAATACATATCATTAGCATGCTCTTTGATTTAATTGTTGCTGTCATTCATTTCTGTGCACTAACACATGTAGGAGCTCCAAACGCCAAAATACTCTTGCCTTTATTTTTTGTGCTACATACCAGATTTTGTAACCTGTGTCAAGCTACCTCCAATGCTTACAACTTGTGAACAGAGGCCAACAATGAGCCTCCCCAGACACTAAATCATAATCTTCATGTTTTTCGTATTTCACATTCTAGCCACAGTTTCAACATCCATACCCCGTGACATTAGGGAAGGATAAATCAGCGAGGATGACAGCTCCCTTGTAGAGACTGGTACGGCCCTGGGATCTGCCACACCCAACACCCACAGCTCCTGCCAGATGTCTTGAAGAGTTTTGTGGTATTAACCCCTTCAGGAGTAACTAAGGGGTTTGTGCTGAGCCTTTGGTAAGTAATTGCTCTGTCTTTTTTATAGAAAGAGGAAAAAAAAAAACAACCCACAACATGACTGATCCAGCTTAACAAAACTTTGACTAACTAGAAGACAGATATTGGGCCATCAGTAAGAATTAGCAAATAGTCCTTGTATTTCCTTAAAAATGGAATTTGAAGTTAAAAGTTAACATTGTACAACATTCCTTCTTTTGTACCATGCTTTGGTCCACAGATTTATCTAAAACGACACAGTAAAAGTTCCAAAACAGTTTTATGTTCACTTTTTCAAACCGCCAGTCTTTTACCTTCTTGGAATCAGAGTGCCCATTAACTGCCCTTCAGCCAAACAGACAATTCAGACCTTAAATCAACAGGATTTCTAATCCCAAATCTATACCGTAAACTCTAGAACTATTTCTCTGAGTCTGATCTGGCCCCAGGGACATAAACTTGCATGCAACTTCTAAATTTGTGAGTAGTCCCTGGGCTTAAATTTGCACATGTGCTTAAGTACTTTGTTCAGTCTGGGTCTAAGACAGCCACTTTAGAATGAAAACAGAAGCCATGTAAAGAATAACATTGTTAAAACCAATTTTCCTCAGTAAATATTGTACTGAAGGAAAAAATGTAACAAAATAAACATACTAATTCCTAAAAGCACATACTGACCCAACAGTAGGTAAACAGCAGCTAGAGCCATCAGCCAACATTAATGCATGCCACTTCAATAAAAGGGCAGAATCAATTTCATTTCAAAGTAATAATAAAAAAATTGCACTGTAGCCAAGATTCTTTGTACACCAATGCAGGGAAAAGCATCTGTGGATATAAACAGCAAGCAAGTGGTCACAGCTCTCAGAGTAAGACTGGCCCCTATTCTTCACCTAGTTTATTTTATGGATTTGAAAGGCAGTTTCACTTGTCTCTCCGATAAAAATATGTTCACCTCTGCAGTTTGTGTGTGGCTTTTCATTTAAAAAACCCCAAACAACTCAGTAAAAAATACTGCAAGGCTAGTACTATTGACAAATGTACTTCTGAATAGTGCACTTCCTAAAACTACTCCTGATTTGCTTTCCAATGGTACACGATTCAAGCTGAACACCACTATTTCTTCAAACCATTATAAAGAATACATTTCAGGTTTCCATCATTTGTGGAAGAAATTACACTGAAAGTAATAGTTATTTCAGCTCTTGTTGAAAACAAACATAATAATCAGTGCTGAACTTGGTCAAAAAATATTAACATGCCTGCAACTACTGTTCATTTGGAGAACATGCCATTAATAACATTAAAAACACTCAAAGTAAGAATCCACAGTTCACAAGAAACAAACACAGATAGACTTTTTATAATTTAAACGAATTGTTCCTAAATACCAACATTGATGGGCTGAGGGCTTATTTACTAACATTTGAAGACTGAGAATTAATATTTCTTTGCATGGTTCACACCAACATCTTGAGAGGAATTTTCTTCCCTAAGTTTGCCCTTTACACATGTGCTATGTGAGTTAAAGGGTTAGGTAACCATTACATTCTAAAGAGCAAACTGTTTGCCTTAGGGCCATCTCCTCCTTACTCCTAATGAATTGCCTGACACTCCATGTATCATACATTACTTTTCACTAGGAAGTAACACTTCGTTCCAGTCATGGTGTAAGACCTGGCTTGGGAACTATGAAGCAATACATGATAGACAGAAAAAATTAAAGTACATCCTCATCTGCCAAATAGTCTGTACCTAGTGATATGCAAATTGACATACATGTATGTTTGTACTTAAAAAATGGACACAGAGGTATATAGAGAAAGTCTATGCATATGAAGATGAATAAAAAACCAACTGTGAGTATAAACATTCTGAGTAACAAGAAGCTTTTCTGGACCAGAAGCAAAGAAATGCTAGTGTTATTGAGGGCTTTGCACTAAAATTATCTGTTAGATATAAGCTAAACACAATCCTAAAGCTTAGCTATTTTTAAAAGAATTATTACGCACAAGATTGAAGCAGGAACAGCCCAACAAGTAGCTGGCAGAAACCAACCAAGGTTTGAGCATAAAGGCACAGTATTGATTCTTTTCAGAGTATTCTGCAAAGCAGAGGAGGTAAAACTTGTTGGAACAACAGCAGGAAAGCAAAACTCGTGGCACTGACTTCTGGTTTAATTTTTTTTTGTCACAAAACATTAAGATACTTCAAACACAGTCCTGGATGTGTTGTCACCTGTGCGTGTGTCAGAACTTGCTCAGGAAGTACAAAGGCAAAAAAAGAAAAAAAAATATTCCACTTGCCAGTGCTCAACTTTTCCAGGCTGTTCAAAAGCCAAATTAATGATTTCTGCAAAAGTCTCTATAAAACTGTAGCATTCAAAGATACTATATTAACTTTGTGAACTAAAATACTTCAGTAAGTACTTCAGAGCCATTTGCAAAGCTTTGCAAATATTACATTACACAGAAAACCAAACTTATATAATTAAAAAGTGCTTGAAATTTTTATGAGGCAGAGATTGAAGTTGAAGAGTTAAGCTTATGGTTTTCTCTTAATTTGAAATATATTTTGCTCTACATAGAATTATAGAATGGTTGGGTTGGAAAAGACTTTAAAGCTCTTCTAGTTCCAACACCCCTTCCACTAGACCAGACTCCTCAAAGCCCTGTCCAATTGAAATTTCAGGGATGGGGCAGCCACAGCTTCTCTGCGCAGCCAGTGTATCACTACCCTCACAGTGCATAATTTCTTAATATCTTATCTAAGTGCATCCTCTGTCAGTTTAAAGCCAACACTTCTTGTCCTATCATTACAAATTCTTGGAAAAGTCCCTCTCCTGCTTTCTGTCAGCCCCTGGAAGGTACTGGAAGGCTGCTCTAAGGTCTCTCTGGAGCCTCCTCCTGGCTCAACAGGCCTAACTCTGTCAGCCTGTCTTCACAGAAGCGGTACCTCCAGCTCTCTGATCATCTTCGTGGCCTCCTCTGAACTCGTTCCAACAGCTTCATGTCCTTCTTATGTTGGTGGCCCCAGAGCTGGATGCAGTACTCCAGATGGTGTGTCATTAGAGTGGAGTAGAGAAGAAGAATCACCTTCCTTGACTGCTTCTTTTGGTGCAGCCCTGCATACGGTTGTCCTTCTGGGCCACAAAAAGTACACACTGCCAGTTCATGCTGAACATCTCATTGACCAACACCCACAAGTCCTTCTCCTTAGGGCTGCCCTTGAGCCATTTTCTGTCCAGCCTGTATTTGTGCTTGAGATTGCCTCAACCTACGAGAAGGACAATGCACTTGCCTTGCTGAACTTCAGCTTCACACAGGCCTATCTCTAAAGCCTGTCAGTTTCCCTCTATATCCCATCCTTTCCCTTCAGCATGTCAACCACCCGAGACAGATTGGTGTCATCAGTAAACTTTGTTGCTGATAAAGATGTTGAGCAGGATTGGTCCTGATACTGACACCTGAGGAACACCACTTGTCACTGGTCTCCATTTGGACATCAAGCCATTGACCACAACTCTTTGAGTGTGACCATCCAGGCAGTTCCTTATCCACTGAGTGGTTCATCCATCAAATCCGTATCTCTCCAGTTTACAGAGAAGGATGTCATGTGGGACAATGATAAAAACCTTTGCAAAAGTCCACCAATGCTGTAATCCCATCATAGAAAGCCACCAAATTCATCAGGCATGATTTGCCTTTAGTGAAACCATGTTGGCTGTCACCAATCACTTCCTTGTTTTCCATGTGCCTTAGCACAATTTCCAGGTGGATCTTGCACAGGTGACACTCTCCTGTAGTTCCCCACGTCTTCCTTTTTTCCCTTTTTAAAAATGGAAGTTATGTCTCCCCTTTTCCAGGAAATATTCTAATTTCCCCCCTTTTCTTTCTGTCTTGCTTCCTGGCAAAACCCATGCTTAATGGAGAAGATTTATATATCACTGCATCATATTACTTACTTATCATGCTATGCATTTCAGTATATAAATGTCCCCCTGTAAAATGATTCAAGCTACAGAGACTAAACTAAGGTGAGTAGGCCTGGAGCTGTGTGCTTTTCCTTTGTGGAGGGCAGCTCCTTTCATTAACTATGCACATGACACTTCTATGATGGAGTACTAAAGAAGGAATGTGATTTAAGGAAAAAAACAGCAGATAAGGTCCGTCCACCAAGGAAGGAGAAACAGGTGAAGGAAGCACAGCTCTTTGGTGGAGGTTCTGCTCCTGGCCTTGGCCCAAGCTCCTCTGTGATCTGAGTCAAACTGATCATAAGACACTACGGGTTTCATGCGCAAGCTCCCATATTCAGAGTTATGAAGCAGCCAGTACTTCACACTTCTGAATCATCAGCGCACCTTCCTCCCTCTCTTCTGCAGATGGGAAAACAAATGCCTCCTTACCACAAAGGTACAACAAGGGTTAATTCATAAGCATTTATAAAACACTGGAGATTTAGAAGCTCTGGACTGCAGGGTATGCAAGAACTGAACATGAATTTTGATCAAAATACCCCTATCTGATGAAAAAAGTGGCCAGGGTAGCAAGAGGTACCAGAACAGAGTGGCAGAGGGATGCTTTTTTTTAACACATCATGTTCAAAACATTCAGAGGATTTAGAAGAAAAATAAAATTTGCTCTTACTGTGGGGAAGAAGCAAAGAAGCATACTCAGGTGATGAACTCATGGAAGACAGTGGGACAGGACCAATGCAGAAGGGTTCAGAGCTCAGGAATGTAGATTTCTTTAAACAGCAAACAGCTACAAATACATTTACAAAACAGAACTCTGATCTCTCCCCAGCTAAGCTTATTTAACAGCCTGTTTATTGTTACCAATAAGCCCAGTGAGGTGAAGTCCCAGGTTATGAAGTTACTTCTACAGGCTCTGCCCTGTAAATCCTATTGTATAGCAAATGAATATGGTTCTATGGGTTTTATTGCAGAGTTTTTTGCTTTAGTGAAAAATAACATTAAAAGACATGCTGAAAAAAAGAAAAGTACAGGTTTCAAATTTCTCCTGTAATGAAATGCCAAACGATTTTCATGTAAGTGCGGACCAGAATTTGGGTTTATGTCTTACAGTATGATTATCTGATTAATCCATTAAAAAGGACACAAGACATATCAAAGATCTCCAATAAGTCAGCATTATCCTTTATGTGTGCTGAGTGAACCACGCTCCCTTTATGTGTGCTGAGTGAACCATACTCCCTGGAAGGCACATAATGATAAATAATTAAATGAGTACCATAATGCAGAAGGCAGCCACATTAAGATCGTCCAGGCAAACACCATTCCTAATTTGAGAACCTGGCTTTGCAGCCTTTTCTTTTTCTTTTCCCTTCTCTCAAACACACGGCTTTCTGCATTAGCAAGATGGACACATATTTGAGATCATCCCTGGCACTCAGAAAATGCTCAAAACTTAGAACCAGTCTTCCTTCTCACCTAAGAATTCACTTCACTGAAAACTTCCAAAGCTCTCTTTGGTATCTAACTTTGAACACTGGTGTTTCATGATTTATCTGCCATAGGTTCTTGTCCAGCACAGAGCTAACAGACTGCTATGTTAGCTAAAATAATTAAACCTGGCACATGTTCATATATTTGGTTTGCTACCCCACCCAGCATTAATACCAGCACTCTTTTTCTAATTACCATGATTGAAAAATAAAGGAGAGGACAAAAAAAAGCTAGAATGGGGACAGCCAGTATAAACACCAATAGATGAGGAGATATCTTTTATCCACTTCTTTATTCACGTGAGACTATAAAAGAGCCAGAGGACTGATTTTTAGTTGCCTTTCTTTTTTTAATAGAAGCATTCCTGAGAGATTAAAAAATCCCCTCACTAATTCAAAACTGCCCTTCAAAGCAGTTGTACAGCAGCTGAAGAAGTGACCAACTGAGGCAGACATCAAATGAAAGGGTGTAATTAAGACAATCTATTTCACAGATAAGCAGTTCAATCTTTTGAAGGTAACACATGTGCTGATTTGGCTACAAGAGGAACTGCGAAAAGGGTTCCAGGAGAAAATGCATTAGGATATAAAGGGAAAAAAAAAGGATAAAAGCATTTTTGCCTTCCCTTAGAGTTGCCTTTTGGTTTGTTTGTAGAGACCTTTGTACATGAAAAGGTCACATTCACCTATGAGTAATAAACATAATCAGAAAGTTTGCTCACAGGAGAGCTCAAGCGGGTTCCAGCCTCTCAGTAGTTGAGAAAGAAAAGGCACTCCCAAAACACAAGATGGGACGTTTGAATGCAGGAGGAAAGAAACCTTAAACATTAACTCATAACTCAAAACCAAAGTGTTTGTGTAACTCCTTCAGACTGGAGTATCAAAGCTAAATCTGAGAATTTACCTTAAATAGCGGAATGAGTAAGATGAAGCCAGAGGGGCTCTGGAAGATTCCTAGTGTTAAAGCCTATGATGCTGCTGTCAATTTTTCAGTGATTTCATGTACATACATGTATATTTCAATAACTTCCTATGACCCCAGAAACATTTCCTTTACTGCTATCAGAGTCTTTAAAAAGCAGCAATTAACCATCATCTCACTGCGTGACACCCAAGTGTCCTAACAGAAAGGGCAAAACCTCGTGTCCTCCGCAGTTAGATAAAATAAATTCAAGAAACTGAGGCCAAAAGCAACCTCGTGCTATCCCGGAGCATGGAAAAGGGAGCGGAATCTGCCCGCGCCCGTGAGGCGTTTCTCCACGAGCGGAGTGGACGCGGCCTCGGGGGCTGCTCCCCGTTCACACGACGCCGCTCGCCCCTTCCCGCTCACGGGGCCGCCGTCCCGCTCCGTTCTGTCCCGTCCCCTCCCACGAAGCGGCCGTGGCGTCGCGGCCGCTGCCACGTGCGGCCGTGCGGGAGCTGCCAAGCTCCGGGGAGCGGCCCGGCAGGCTCTGAGCTCCCTCCCGCAGCCGTCCCCGAGCCAGCGCCTTCGGCACGTCCCGGTCACAGACGAGGCGGCCCTTCCAGAGGCTTCGGCGGGGTTTCCCCCGTTCCCGGCGCCGCGCCACAGAACCCCGCTGAAGAGAACTCCCATTCACACCGCCGCTGGAAAAGAAGCCGCCGGCCTGCCCCTGTTAACCCGCCGGAAGGTACTTACGGGCTCCATGTCCGACGGGGCCGCGAAGCACCCGGCTCAGGGGCTGGCGCTGAGGTGACCCTAGGCTGGCGGCTGCGTCCTCCCGTCTCCCCAGAGGGGCAACCTTGTCCCCCTCGTGG
>JAOEHX010044345.1:0-15093 GCA_025448015.1 Bolborhynchus lineola
TGGACAGAGCCTTGGGTGACATGGTTTAGTGGGAGGTGTCCCTGCCCATGGCAGGGGGGTTGGAACTGGATGATCTTCAGGTCCTTTCCAACCCAAACCATTCTGTGTTTCTATGACTCTCAATCCTGCCAGTAAATAATTTTAAATACTTCCTGTACTCTGATGTCAGCCCTGAAGACTGCACATACACTTCAAGTAAATTAAAACTAAAACTTTAATACTGGAAATCCTAACAATGGAGTTCATCTTGGATTTCTGCCTTCCTAGGACTTCCTGGTATATACCCACTCAAATAGGCCATTTTGGCGGGAAACACTGTTATCGTTACTATGCACAGACCCTGCTCATGTCTGTCTAAGGAGCTGTACAACCATCTGCTGCAAAAACATCGCATGCTATGGATGTCAGACTGCATGGATTGCTGCTGTTGTACGTGTCTTTTACATGTCTTAGAGAGCTGATGAGCTCCAAATTTATACGTAGTCCCAGAAGAAGAGTAAATCCCTCCAAAGGCCAAATAGCTCGTAATTTACATGTTTGCTTGATCTACTGGAGACAGCTCCTTTTCTTCATTGTCTGTAGCTTTACCCTGTGCTTCTGTATAGGCACTTCAGGTCAGCTACAGATTATTTTGCTTGAATATCTGTCTAAATCTTCTTGTGTGCATTTCATGGCTCAAAGCAATAATCTCAGCTGTAACATTTCCTTGTTAATGGACAGAGAAGCAGCCTTATGCTTTCTGAGAATACAGGAGCCAGAAGCTCCCTCAGAAAGGCCATTCTGCTTTCAACCACTGGAGAAGGAGGGGCATCCAATGACTCTGGTCTTCTTTGTCAGTAAGGACTTTTGTTTAAAACTACCAAAAGGTTAAGGGACTAGCGAGGGATAAATAAGTCAGGTGGAAATAATTTGTGCTTGCTGTTGGAGGGAGAAGGGGACTATATACAGAGTTAGGAGGCACCCTCAGCAGCTGTAGTTTTCATTGCTGGGGAGAATAAATCCTGCAGAAGTCAAGAAGGAAGGGAAGGGTTTATCTAGTGGTTTTCCTCTGGGGGGAATTTTCTTTGAGGGCTACACAGGCCTCAGATTCCTCCCTATAAAGAGCTGCTTTGAAAGAGGACCTGACAGAACATCAGCTAGTCATCGGCTAGTACAAGGAAGATGGTCAGTCTATCAGGTGGCAGTGCCATGAAAACAGCTTATGGTGATGACCAGCTAAGGTAAGTAACATAAATTAGTGGAGAGTACTGAAAGCATCAGAGGAAACTGGAGGAGTTTTCTTAAGCTGGGAAGGAGCTGTAATCTCTCTAATGAAAGGGTAGACTTTTGATATACATAACCTTCTTAAGGAGGTGATTAACTTTCTCAGCAGCTGAACTCATCCGTGCTGGGACAATGCACTGTAACTTGGGTGGAAGACAGTGCCTGTAGCTTACTACTCACTGAGAGAAGGCAGCTGGATCAGGACCACAGCTGGTGTGCCTTGCAGCTACTGGGTTTGCTTCCTGCCAGCTACTCATGTTCCAAGTTCACCCTCTTTCATGTTTCATCTTCCTTGTCTGTAAATTTGTGAGATTCCCATTTTTCCTGAGTGTGTGGATGGTGCAGTTTATCCTGGTAGGATTCTGAGCGGAGTTCAGACTGATGGGGTTTTTTTAGTGATTTAGAGAAACAGAACCCTTCTGCCAGTCAATGCTAGCCATAAGGGCTATAGATATTCTACAGCTATCCTTACTTAAGATTACCTGTACAAGGGGAAAAAGCATAGTATAAATTTAGTTGCAGTTTTTATATCAAGGCATGAACAGTTAAGTAATTAAATTGGAGAAACTGTCCATCATTTGGACAAAAATGCAGTTTCTTCTCCCTGCTTCTGCAGCTCTCTCCATTCCCCACCAGGAAGAGTGTTCCAGGGAAATTCTTCACACTAAAAATAGAAAAGGAATAAAACCAAAGCAGAGGCAGAAGGAAGAGTTCTCAAAATTATCTCTCCTTTTTCTTAGAGCAACAAGATTTGTGTAATAAAGATGTTTTCAAGCCACTTGGGAATCTTTACCAATGTTTCAGCAAGTGCAGCAGTCTCAGTTATAATAACACTGCAGTGCTTTTCTGGTCAGAGCTATAGAGTGCTGTGATTTTCTGAGAAATGTACCTTCTCAGGGTCTGCTGGTCGGAATATGTCCCTTTGGACAAAGCCTCTGAAGTAATTCTGTTTTCTTTTCTTATTGCTTACATAAACTCAGAAATTATTTCAGGACTTCTGCTGAAGAGTCTTTGCTTAAAAAAACAACAGATTTAGATGTTTTATTTGTCAACTATTGCTTATTTTTCATTAAATTTTATATCCTGTTTTGTGGTTTGAATACATTGGAAAACTGATACAATATTCCAGACTATTTTGTCAGCATAGGAACACCTTTTCTGGTCTCAGTCCATGTTTTTTCCTATTTCTTATAATGATCAATGACATTCATATTGTGTTTTGCTCCTAAAAATGTGTAATGTCCACATTTCTGGCTGACTTTCTGTTAAGTGCTTAATGTTAAGCAAATTCTCAGGTCTCCGTTTAGTTGAGTTCCATGTTAGCTCAATCAGATTGACAATCTGATTAAATTTTGGCAGTAACCCTTCATATTTGGCATAAATCACCACATCCCCTATCTTCTTCAAGAGAAAAATAGCCTTTCTTTCTTGCTAATTGACTGGATTTTGTAAAGGCATCAAAGGACATCTTAATTTGCTTGTGGGATGCATGACTAATGGAGAGATACCTTTCATCCACCATGAAAACTATAGTATGAGACTTCATTGTTTTCTCTGGAAAATATCATAATGTAATTTCAGTACTGACCAAAACGGAAGATGTTCATTAAAAATCTGAGTCTTGCTTCAAAGCTTTCAAGCCTCAAAGGCAAGTTAACATTTTCTGTAAAAGTGAAAAGTCAATAGTACATCAAGCAGTTTGCACTTAATTTATGTAATGTAAAAGAAAACTACTTCAGAGCAATTCATGGCTGAGAACATGAAAATCATATGGCTTTGGTGAAGCCTAACAACATATATTAAAATACCTAGTAATCCTTGTTACAGATCTGTATTGTCTGTAAGGGGATAGCATTGTAAGCTCTGATATTGTACAAGTTGGTATTTGATAATGTCTCATAACAGTTTGGGTAAACAATGGAGACTCATAGGGTAGTTTTCATTGTGGGAGAAGGAATATGCAGAATACTTCCTGCATATTCGTGGCTGCCCCATGAATCTCTCAGAACAAAATGAAATTACTTAAGAGGAAGCAGTGGAGGTTAAGAAAACGGGAAAATTCATGCTCATTTTCTTCATTCTTTAGCAATGCCTAATTCTGTTCTGGTCCTTCAGACTGTATATCGAGGCTTAAGTACCTGCTTGTGCCTGGGGTTCCAGATAGGCCAGCAGGAAAATAAGTCCAATAACTGGTGGCCACTAGTTAGTATTTTTGCTCTTACTTGTAAGACCTTGCTCTTGGAATATTATGTTCTTGAGATTTGCAACCTGAGGCAGGCAAAAGGAGGACGTGCAGGCGCTGGGAGATGAGTCTTCCATTTAGTCTGATGATTGCTGTCACAGTACATGCTAGAGATCATAACCTCAGAGCAAATTTCTAACAGGGAAACAAATAGATCAAAGCAGCCTCATATGGGGTCTGAGGTGATTTGGAGTTGGATTCAGTCTTGCAGTTTGGAGACCCAAGTTTTCCACAGCACACCATACTGACTTGTGAATGGATTTATCAGAGGACTGAAATGAAATGGTCCTGGGTGCGCTTGAACCTGCTTATGTCTAATGACATAACTGCAGGAATTTGGAATAGCAGCATTCAAGTCAACTGGGGTTCACTTTGTAACTTGTAGGTTATTTGTCAGTCACTCGACAGATACATTTTCAACGCTTTCAAAGCCTCAGATATTTTCCTGTAATTTAACAGTTTACTGTAAACAAGTGCTGAATGAGCATCAGCATGAAGTGGCTAAGAGGGTTTATCTGAGGGGGCAGGGAAGTTTTTACATGAGCTGGGACCTAGCAGAGCATGCATTTGCTTTGGATCTGACTGCACCCACAATGTTAAGTACTAAGTTGCTGTTGAAGGCATTTTGGTTATGCATACTGAACTGTGCAGTCCTCAAAGCAATTCTCTTAGCAGAACTTGGTTCTCTTTCCACTAAGGGCACTGGAATTATTGCCAAATTTAGACAACTAATGATAAAACATAGCCCTGTATGGATAGGTAGAACAAAGCCTATATGATACTTAAGTCTCACTTTAGTCAACAGAACAAGATTTCTGTGAAGGGTAAAGCCATGTTTTGGAGTCGTGAGTCAGTAATAGTTTTCCCATAAATTAGGATGTGAGATCCATACATTTCAACTGTGATCAATTCAGTGTGATACATACGGCAAAAGTAATAGTTTCTCACTTGGATTAATTCAGTGGTAAATGTTCTGACACATGATTAGATACTTGGAAAACTGCAGAACTATCCAAATCCTGTGTAAAATCTGTTTGGAATCTTCTTGTTTGTTGAGAGTATGTTCCAGGGAACAATTACAGAAAGTATGTGAAATGTATACAAATAGGGAACAATTCCTTTAATTCGGAAGGTGACAGATGTTCTATTCTGAGGACTTTATGTGACTGAAGGAGCCACATCAGTGGAAGACAGCCAGCACCCCTCACTCCTTTCTCATTAATTCAGAAAGATCACTGTACCATGAGAAGAAAAAGTTGAAATATCTATGTTCTTAAATATGCATTTGTGGAGGAGGAAGGTGTTGAGGATAGATCAGGTTTGTATAGAAAAGCTGGAAATAGACTGCTTGGGGAACCGAATGATAAATATCGTAATGTATGGCATACCAAGCCAAATACCTGCATGAATGTACGTTATATCAATATAATAACTAGAATAGCAAACCTGAACCTACTTATACATCATCTGTGAATACTTTTATGTCTTATAATGAGAAAATGTCATATCTTTCTGAGCTAATACAGCACTGGTTCATCACCCTGTGAGATGATATGAGTCTAGGATTCAGTGTGTCCATGATAAAATACTTAACTACACTTGGTAATGCTGTTATCTTGTGCTCTACTCTCCCAGATAGCAAAGAAATTGAATGTTTTCTTGTGTGAATGATGGTGTTATGCTTCTGTTGTGCAAAACATTCATTCTGCTGATGTCCATTAACTTCTGTTTGTTGAACTGCAAAAACTGCTTGCTCTAAAAAAGGAAATAAGAAAGCCTAACTTGAGTGTTGGATACCATCATAGTGCAATTTACATGCTCTTGGAGATGACATAACTTACTTCAGTTCTCAAGACATAAAGCTTTTTTCGTGCCCTTTGTATAGGCAGGCAGGATTGACCCTGGTTTGTTTCATGTTCTGTTATATTTTTTTCCTGGAGATGACCTCCAAAACCTGCACATTTTTGAGAGCACTGCGTCTGCTGAGCAGGCTTTTCTCAGGTTATGGACTAGAACAGTTATTTCACCTGCAAAAATGATGAAAAATACTGTTACTACAATATTCTATCACTTCTTTTGTTTCTCCTTTCCAGGATTACTTACTGCCATCTACCTTTCCAGAGTAAATGGCTTTATGTTGGAACAGAGAGGGGAAATACACACATTGTAAATATTGAGTCCTTCATTCTTTCTGGATATGTTATCATGTGGAACAAGGCAATAGAACTGTAAGTGCAGACCTTTTTGCATTTGTGTCTGTAGTCATTTTCGTAGCTGTCTTAAGATTTGCTTTTAAGAATAATTTAGTTTTACAAATATTACAAATATCAACAGATCTTTTGAAAGCCTGTTGTTTTAACAATGCACATGCAGTATTAACTATTTTGTTACAGGACATTAAGAATCCAGGTTTGTGATAGAAACCATGTAATTATATATTATAGAAAAGGAGAAGTTATTTGGCAATCTGTTTGACTGTGAAGTTCCTTGAAATAGAGATACTCATTAATCTCACAGATTCAGATTTTTGAGTTTCAGTCTGGGAACAATGCTGATAACACCGATGTTTTTAGTTGTTGCTAAGTGATGTTTACACAGCACTGCCCCAGCTACTAAGAAGGAGAAAAATGACTGCTACTGCTGAACCCAGGACAAGAGGTCAGAACACCTGTGTTATAAAGGACCTGTGTCCTTTATAAATCATGTGCACTCTCTTAAGTTTCAGTGGACCTGGCCTTGTCCAGAACTGAGAGGAAACATCAGAACATGGGGGGGTTTAGAAACATCTTGTCTAGCAATTCTTGTCGCAGCCACTTCTGCCATCTCAGACATTGTCGCTACCTCAGACCACACTGAAGCATCTCGTCAGCTAAGAAACAAGAATAACTCCAAACCTTTTCACTTGTCATTTCTCTGTCATGGAGCAGAGCTAGTCCTTTGCCAGCCGTGTGTGATAGGTTTTGTCTTCTACTCTCTAATAAGCAAACAGTTTTTCTCTTTTCCTTAAAAATGTTTGGAAGCAGGTCTGGAGAAGAAAAATAGTCAGTAGGGCCTGCATGTCTCTAGTTATTCCAACTACAGTGCCATTAATTTTCTCAGCCTTCAGGATCATACATTTTGGAAGGTCATCTGGTGTTGGGAAGTAAAGAAAGATCTTGATATGAGTCTTCTGAACTCCAGAAATGTGAAATATGCATTGTAAGCCCTCTCTGCAAGCATGCAGATTCCAGTGTTTGAACACCCCACTAAATAATCAATGAATACTTGAACCCTGACAAAATATATGGGATTTGGAGTATGAAAGAATAGGGAAAATTGGATCTCAGTTATGATACCACCATAATTGGGCCTTTCCTTTCTTAGCTCTTTCCTTGCTCACCCCCATTTCCTGGATGTGTATCAGAGCCAGCAGTTCCACAGCAGTGAGGGAAAGCAGTACGCAGGAGAGGTAGCAGTCTAGGAGCTGCATGGACCTAACTGGAAATAATTGCAGGCATAAAGCAAGTGCAAGTTGCAAGGCATCCTTCCAGACATTCTAGAATTTGCATCTTGAGGTTGTACTTATTCATGCTCCAGTTCCCAGCTTTGATCCACAGCGTGTGGATGATGTGTCTAACTTACTCAATTTATTTTCTCTGTCATTATACCAATGAAAAGAAAGTCGTAAAATCT
The DNA here is from genome assembly GCA_025448015.1 of Bolborhynchus lineola. Lineage (NCBI taxonomy): Eukaryota > Metazoa > Chordata > Aves > Psittaciformes > Psittacidae > Bolborhynchus > Bolborhynchus lineola. The sequence goes on from JAOEHX010044345.1 coordinate 7,178, forward strand.
CCGGTGTACTGCACCTTTATGGAAAGCAGAACTGTGGAAGATGTCTGACTACTGGCACTGTGAAAATATCAGCTTATGCACATGCTTTTCTCAGCAGTGCTGCATTCAGTCAACTCCAGTTCTGTAACAGTGACTAAGATGGTTTTGGTGGTTTTTTTTCTTCTTCTCTCTCCTTACTCCTTCTGCCACTTCCTACAACCAGGTTTTCATTCTGCTCAGAAATCATTACAGTGCTTCTGGAACTGGGGAGGGTACTTCTTTCAAAAGGAAGATGTTTTCTCTTGATTTGATTCCACTTTGTCGTACATTACTTTTACCTGTTTTAAGATTGCCTTGGTATTTGAAGGTCTCTTAGAGTACATAAAACATTCCCAGAATGGGGGAGGAAACCACTATTTTCCACATTTTCTGGGGTCCATATTCTAACATTGCTGAAGACTTCTTTTTGAGTTTTCTAGTTTTAGAATAAAATAGTTATATAGAATTTTCTATCCTTGCAAGTGTTTTGAAGACTGCTGTGTTACTGTGAATGGTTTCTTCTTCTCAATCCTCTTCTTCTGGGTAGAAGTCAAGGATTACAGCAAATAAGCTCTCTCTCATCTCCCAGAAGTGAACACCACCAAATGAATGAATCCCCCGCTGCTGTCAGGAATAACTTCCAAAGAAGTGCAAACCAGCTTCAAGTATCCCTAATTCCACAACAAACTTCTAGTTCTGTATAGCTGCCATGGGAACCTTTTGTTCCATTTTTCAGTGTTTCAGTCTGGTTTTGTGGGCTTAAAGGTCAATGAAAGCTATGAAATTTTGCAGTCTTTTGTATCATCGGCTCATACTTTCTTCTCGCTCAGTTCAGAGTGGCTTCTGCTTCAGGAATTTCTTACTCTGAATCATTGCTGGTATTTTTTTGACTTGACCTTCATTTTTTGAATCATTTCTGCTGTGTATGGACTTGGCTTTGTGTCTTATCCTTTTCAGGTCTCTTCAGGGCTTCTATTTTCTCATTCTGAGCTGTACCTCAGCTAGGATTTGGGATTAAAGAATTCTCTTCTCAACTGTTTCACTTATGCCTTATTTTTGCCCACTAATTCTTCCTTATTTTTCCCTTTCTCCTGGCATAAGGTCTAGCTAGTTTTTACACAGCTTGAAGGAATGCCTGTGTGCAAGTATCTGTCATCAGCAGTAGTGTGTTTTATTCATGATAGCTTCATACGTGATTGGTTTCCCAGCACCTCTTTGTCCTTTCCGGGAGCTATTGGATCTCTGCTTTTGCTTTTAATGTAATTCAGCTGTGTTCTTCTTTCTTTGTATGCTGTTCCAAAATGACAGCATGTAAGTTTCCATTCTCCTGGACTACTCTAATAGTAACAAGGGGAAACAGAACAGTTTATATACACTTAAACTTCATGAGGCAAAATATTTTTGCTTGTAGACATTTCCACATGCAGTATAATTTTCTGTATGAAAGTAGTAATTACTGTATCAGTAGCTCTGATAGAGTTTCATTAGAGTAAACTAATATTATCTATATAATATAGTTAACTAAAGTGCTTCATTTAATCCTACTTCTAGTGCAGTCATGATGTCTACCCTTAGGAGAAATTGACTGTAAAGCCTAATGCCTGGTACGCCTTTTACAAGCAACACTTCTTTAGGGATCCAAAACCAATACTGGTATTCCTTGTGTTTTATACGTACTTTCCTTGAGGAGATAAGGAGATGCAAGAAGTAAGGCACTGATCTGCCTTTGACCTGGCCTTACTGTGACACAAAGAATTAGCTTTGGGTTCCTAGATGGTCCTGCACTAGGAAAGAGATAGCATCTTTTCAGAAGAAGCAAGATAGATGTACTATCAGAGATTTATCATGTCTCTCCTGGATCCAGCCATAGGGCAGTTGAGAGCAGCAAGCGAAAGACCATGGAGGATGGAGAAAGTAACAACCCTTTCACACAGAGTTTTCTCTCCTGCTCCCTCTGAACTGGTATTATTTTGTATCAGTATATCCTCTCTCAGATCTCTCTCCCAAGGTGGGGGCTGTTCTGTCCTAAGCCAAACCAAAAGCTTTATGCTGCCACTCATGAATATTCCTTGTTGTTTAGTCCAGAAAGGAATTAGTTTTGATGCCGATGCTTTATTTTGTATGTATAAAAACCAATGTTTCTTGGAGCCCTGGAAAGACAGTGCAGGACAACTGCCAGGAAGTAAGCTCTACAAGTCCAAAAAGCCTCAGGAACATCTGTTGTCATCACCCCAGAAACTCTGTAGGTGATTTTATCTGCAATGACACATCTGAAATGACTTCCAGCATACACAGCTGTTTGAGGAGGATGCTTTCTCATTTCCCCACAGAATTAGTGTTATGTCTGCCAAGCTTAGTAGATTCTGTTTCTTTTTACCTGTATATAATAAAAGCTGTCAGCTATTAAGCAATCAAGGTATTTGTGGTGGGTAGACCCTGGCTGGTTGCAAGACCCTCCCAGCTGATTACTAGGAACAACTAGTTTTGTGATAATGAAGATGTGCTTAGCCTGAAGTTGAATGTAATGAAGAATGACTACAGCTCATGTAAGAGTTGGATGTTTCCCAAAGATAAATGGACACATTCTTTGGTAAGCAATGATGTGTATGTCTTAAGAAGAAAATTGATTGCACAGATTTATCTGAATTGTTTTTGACTTTTGAAACTGGTAGGCACAAAGGGTGGGCTAGGTGGGGTCAGCCTTTACCTTAGAAAGACAGTATGTGCTTTCCCCTTCTCCTTTCATTTGCCCCAATTTTGCCAGTATTCCTGGTGAAGTACTAATACTGGTAAGGCCAAGCAACCCAGCCTTCATACTGGATAGTTTAACTGGCTGGGATAACTGCCCAAACCAGTATGCCTTGTCAGCCTGTGTGTGCTCCTTCCACCACTGTGGCTGTTGCCAGCTTAGTTGTGCCTGCTGTTTACTTGGCTCTGCTCCCTTTTCTGTCATCTGTTAGTGTTTCTCATCTGGCTAAACAGTAACATTTATTATGCTGCCTCTTCCTGGTTTTGTTTTCCCCTCACATTCTTATCCTCCCTGCTTTGCCTGTCATGCCATTAGCAGCACGTACCCCAAACAGACCTAGTTCCTTCCACCAACATACTCTAACCAGTTCAGATAGGTGAACCTATGTCAGAAACAAAGTTCATAGCAGCCTAGAATGTCCCAAGATGTCATACTCACTCTCTTGAGGGCAGATGCGCAAGATGCGTGTGGTCTTGTTTGAAGGTGTCCTCATCTTACCCCTCATTTACCCCTTACTGTCTACCTACCCGGCCTGCTGCAAAGTCTGGTGGTGTGGAAATGACTTTTTTATTCCAGTGCAGGTTACACACAAACAGAAGCTCAGACAGAGGGTCCCCTAACTGGTCAGCTGTCTTGGATAGGAATGACAGTCAGATCTCCTGCTAACTGCATCTCTGCAGAAATGGTTGAGTGCCAAGTCTCAAGCCAAATGAGTAGCTGCTGCTGGCACCATTAAAGACTGTGTGTATAGAGTATTGCTGTATAAATTGGCTGTCTGCTGCTTTCCTGCTCATCTCGCTTCTGTGCTGTGATATGTTGCAAAATGCTCTTGCAGAAACCTTGCTCACGGAAATCTCATGTGGAAAAGTAACATATTGCAGGTATCTGTGGAAACAGGATCTGCCAAAGCTGAAGATGGTGGCATGGGACCATCTTGTGGAGAAGCTTCACCAAGAAAAAGGGTTTGCCACATTGTGGCTATCATTGTGTATTCAGCTAGCAATAATGGTTAAATATAAGTGAAAGGGTGGGGTTGTCTGGTCTTCAGATGACCTGAAGTTTTCTACACCTTTGGCCTGGAATAAACGTAGTTTGGAAGGTCTAAGGATGTCTGGGGTAATTTTTCACTGTCTTTAGCTCAGGGATAAATATCAGACAAGGTCTTTACTACTCTGCTTTGGCCTAGTTTTAGTGCATAACCCAATAGCTGAAATATTTAAAACATTCTACTAGCAAAAAGACAGAGGCCAGAGGAAAGTGTGCATGCTTTCCAAGGGTGTTGGAACATAGTGGTTAAGGAAGGATGAATCTATAAGGATGTGGACTACTCCACAGTATTTTAATGTTTGAGTTGCCTTTGAATCTTTGCATAGCACTCTCAATATTGATTTGAAGTCTGACCTGGTAGAAGAGAGGCCAGTTTTGCTATAGTGTAGTATTTGAGCCAAAGGAAGAGAATCTAAGAAAAACCTTTGAGCAGTTTGGCTGGAGAACCTTGTTTTGGTTTGCCTCTTTAATTCTCTTGCAAACTGTTTTAAAGCTTGGAGCCGAGGTGATTTTAGGTATGGCTTCCAGATAAATTTTTAGCTTTATGGGTATTGTCAATCTCTGCCACATTTTTTTTTTCCTGGTGACCTTTGGTGACCCAAGACCATGCAAGTCTAGATCCTAAGCTGAACTCCAACAGCTCTGCTCTGACCACAGAGCTTAGATGGAAGAAAGGTCCTGTTCTGTTCAAGCATTCGCGTAGCCTGAAATTCTGTGGCCTGGTGCTTGTCTTCTTGCTTTGTATGACTGTCAGGGCCTAAAGGTTTGGTCAGAAAAGATAACAGTTGCAAAATCTTCATTAGTCCATTCGTCTTCCTATGATTTGCATTTGCTCTCAGGTGCTGGACATCAATGACTTAAGCAACAGTCCCTGTGTGGACTAAGTTGCATGCTTCATTGTTGGTGCAGGTTACAAAAAAAGATGGGACAGCAAGAACAAGAAGTAATCTTTATAGAGGCTTACAAAGGCTCATGGCAATTATACAATTGGCGAGTCTGGTTAGCAGTATTTGAAATGAATGCAGTGAAGACTTTGCAAATCCTTACCAGATTAGCCTTTACATTGAACAATTGAGGAGTGAGGGCAGAAAGAGAGGGAGTGGAGACTAGGAAAGGGAAAAAAGCTTTAGAAATGAGAGGGGGAAAATAAAGTAATAGGAGGAATAGTGAGATTTCAAACAAGCAAACAAACAACCACCCCCCCACCCAAAAAAAAAAAAAACAACAAAAAACAGAAGAAAGGATTAATCAGCAAAGAAGAATCTTTGTCTCTAACGGCAAAATGGGAGATAGAGGAGCACATGAAAAGATATCAGTAACTTTCAGGTAGTTATCTTCCCCTGCTGGGAATTTCAGAATGACTTTTAAACTGTTGGAGTTACATGTTGGTAACACACGTAGGAATTAAGGTAAGCATCTAGCTCTTCATACAGAAAACATTCACAGATTTGAATTGATTTTTGTCTTGCAGATCCACAAAGACTCACCCTGGGCCAGTTGTACATTTAAGTGACAGCCCAAGAGATGAGGGAAAAGTGAGTACAACCGATAGTATAAAACATTTCATAGGCTTTATTTGCCTTGATAGCTCACTCTTCTTGTTTACTCAGTAATTTTGCCATCTGCTTTCTTTCTACATTTGCAAAGTCACTTTTAGTATTTTACAGGTTTTAAGAAACAAATTCTCTTTGTGCAATTTTAATGAGTCAAATTCTGTGATACAGACAACATACTGTTCTTCGAAACCTATAGCCAACCGACATCTTTCCTGATTAAATGAACTTGACTTTGCTTAAGAATTGACTGAAAACTGTATCATGACTTCAGTATGGATAAACTTGCTATTATGAAGGCATTATTGTAAGTTCTCAGAAGATAATAAGAATTTTCTTATACAAGAATAGTAACAAATGTAACCCGCATTTGGAACTTGCTACTGTTTGTGAACAAAGTTGGGAATAGCAAAGAGCTGTCAACAAGTGGAAGCAAAACATACAGAGTTGTGATTGATAACATCAGGAGGCAAAATCAGAGTTGGCTTTGTTTGTATGGTAGCTTTTTCAAAATGAAACTTGGTTGCCAGAATAGCAGTTTTTGTGAATGCTTTTTGATTTATGTGTTGCTGCTGGGTTTTGGAGCGTTTTGCTTGCGTGGAGGGGACATTTAACTATCTCATTGGTTTTGATTGCGTTCACCAATTGCATGTTAGTGTGTATTTATACAGGACTGCATCTTATAAATGGTTGTGTCTATTTGACAGTGTGCCTGATGTACAGCTAATAGTTATTAGAAACTAGCAGCAGTTTGAATTTCAGATACTGATATGAAGCTCATTATACTGAAATTAATATGGGTACCTAAAAGAACACTGATGACTACATCTGAATTTCATTTGCATTATCCATCCTTAGATTTATTCATATTGTAAGGAGACATATGTGCAGAAAATGCACTTGCCAGCTAGCCCTTCAGCAAGTCAGATTGGATGTCCAAGCTTTTTGGAAGTATCACAATAGATCATGCAATTTATAATACAGCAAATGCAGTAATTGAACTCTATAAAGTGTAGTGTTTTAGCCTCAAAACAGAAACCATTAAGAAGGGCTATTTAACTATCTATGGCAAAATACCTGATAAAAAGAAAGGTTTATTGATGAGGCATAACTCTTGTTCACTGATTACAACAGGACTTGCTGCTGACCTACCTAAAGCATATGGTGTAGGTAAAAAGGATGTGATACTCAAAGAAAAAGTGGTCTTGTGAGTGAGCATCTCTTACAGGAACATCATGCACCATGGCCAAAGAGGAATTGAAGTATTTTTGCTTGAACAGAAGTAAATTCCATTTTCTTGTAGTAAGAAAACAAGTTAAGCTGCAAGCATATATGAAAACATGAAAAGTAATTGCCCTCCTCCTATATTGTTCTTCATTATTTGCTCTTGGCCATTTCAGTACAAGATACTGCCACAGGCAGACCTTTTGTAATAGAGCAGAGTTGTTCTTAAGTGATAAAGCTGTTTCAATATAATACTACATTTTCTGCTTAGTTCTTCAGGTTCTAGTTAACCAAAGTGCACTAAGAGGTGTTAGTGGGAGAAATTAGACTCCCCATATCACTTTATGAGTGGCATTAGATAAAAATGGTTTTTACATATGCTTCAGGACTTAAAGAATGGGTACAAATCAGTCATCATCATATAGATATTGTTGTACCCTACATGTACGAGGATATTATACTTTGCAAGGGTCCAGTGGTAAATCTTTCCTGGAGTATCACAAAGTTGTTTACAGATCTGGGTGTGTTTCGCTGTGTTCTGAGCCCTAATAACACCTAATACTGTGTATTTGGAAGGCTTGGGTTTTTTTTCTCTCAGTTGTTTTGTGCTACCAGGACAAGGAAAGGGCTGGCTGGCATGTGCCAGGATGCAATTAGTTCACTGTAAAAGAGAAATCTCCCTAAAACACCATCATCAAAATCTTTTCATGAAGCAGGATTAAAGACAAAATGTGGACCAACTCCACAACACAAGGAGGATCTTTCTGGACTTCCTCCCTCCTTCAAATTCTGTTCAGCTTTCTGCATATTTCTTAGCCTAATTAAGCCTAAGTAATTCAACAAGGTGCCAGGAAACATCAGCTGAAGAGAAGTCTTGGGGTTGTTTCCTTCCTTAACTCTTTTTACACATATTTACATCTATTTTTCATCTTTGTGTTTTCCTCTCCAACTGCATTTATGAATGTTTTATTTTTTTACCTCTGTTGCAAACATAAAGCTTGTCTTACAGATCTCTCAGGTGCTCACCATAGCAAGAGGAGTGTGAATGTCTTGAGTTTCCTGTGGTTCAGAAAGGTCAGAATTTGGGCCATCAGAAATATACTGGCAATGAGACTAATCACAGTCACCGAGTAATAGTACTTAGGCAGCATGGCTACCATCAGAGCAAAGAGAAAGAGATTCCCAGCTATGCAGCAGATCACAGAATCATACAATGGTTTGGGTTGGAAAGGACCTTAAGATCATCCAGTTCCAACCCCCTGTCCTGGGCAATGACACCTCGTACTAGACCATGTCAGTGTGCTCTTGCAGCCCAGAAAGCCAAC
>JAOEHX010044345.1:15813-32552 GCA_025448015.1 Bolborhynchus lineola
TTAAAACTTAAACAGGGGAAGTTTAGATTGGATATAAGGAAGAAGTTCTTTACTGTGAGGGTGGTGAGGCACTGGAAGAGGTTGCCCAAGGAAGCTGTGAATGCTCCACCCCTTGCACTGTTCAAGGCCAGTCCGTAATGAAGAGCTCCTCTTTGGCATCCTTGTAGGCCCCCTTCTTCCCTGGAATCACAGTACTTTGTGTCTTTTAATTCTTTATTGCTGTTTTGCATTAAGCATTTCAGCAATAGATCACATGAAATGCAGTCTCTGACAGGAGGCATTTAACCTTTTAGGAATCTCCTGGAGAGTGATATCTTTGCAAAAGAGAGTGATAAAAATCCCTGCTTCACCAGGGAGAAAGGCTTATTAAGACACAGGGTCACAGACTAAATGCTTTTCAGTTCTTTCAGTTTCCTGAATGTATTTGTACAAAAGCTGAGGTGAGAAAAATGCTGGTAGATAGGAACTGAACCCAACTGGTTTGGTACCCAGCTGCATCGTACTAGTGCAAGTGCCTGTTACGGTGACAGTAAGGAAGGCACTCAGACTCCATAACATATTGATTAAAATACTGTTTTTTGAAGTTATAGAAAAAGGATGGTGGGAACCCCAAGTTGCATAGCATTAGATGAACCTTCAGTAAGGGCACAGCACACTGTGCTGGTCCTGTGTGAGGAGTTTGCCAGCATTTTGGTCTTTGGAGAGCTCAAAAGATAAAAGGGTGGGGTTTTTTAATACCCATTTCTACTATCAAGAAGAAGGGTGTTCACATGAGGCATACTGCCTTATATTAAGATAAAGGCAAAGACACAAGAGTACTATAGTTGCCCTTAGCAAGTGGGGGCTGCCTGTAGGCTTCTTTAAAATTTGTCAATTAAGTTTGTCTTGTGGCCAAGGAATATGTATAGCACAACATAGCATGGCACAGGCCTCACCTACTCGAGTTAACTGCTATGTGGATCACTAGCTCCTGGATAAAATAAGTCTTCGTTTAGGATCACTATACTAACAGTGAAAGCACTCACAGTCAGACACTTCTTTGTTCACTCGCAGTGGCAGTGTATTATCCCAGATTACCATATGGCATCCTGACACAAGTGCTATCCAGTTAGATGCATGCTTTCTGAACAGGGTGTCTTTTCATATTTACTCTGCTCCAGGATCCCATATGGACCCATCCAGAGCAAAAATGATAAATACTGCGGAATTTCTCCAGGACAGTTTGAATTTTTCTCAGGATCAGAATTCTTAAGTAATCAAGTATTTTTCATATTCAGGTATTAAATATATTAACTATAAATCATTCCCAAATTGGGTAATACATCTTCACATAATGAATATTCTCTGGGCAATATAAAGAATCATATTTAGTAGGACTGAGAGTATTCCCGGACTCTTTTATAGCAGTATTGATGTATCAGTTATACTTAACTTGGGAACAGTAATATTTCGTTTAGCAGTCCAGCCAAGTTTTGCTTTTATGAGTTATGCAAGCTAAAATGGGTGATGGCAAAGATGCTGGTAAGGTTTCACATGGCAAGAGATAATCTTGTTCTTCTGCTCAAATTCTTACTCTAGAAACTGTAAATTTTTGCCTGCATTCTGTGATTCATGTGGTAATGGACAAAGAACAACTGCAGCTATCACTGCCAGTTGTAGGAAATATTCTGTAGCAGAAATGTGTGAGTCTGCCAGTTTGGCCATTCCCAGTCTTCATGTTCAGGATGGATAGATTCTTAGGAAGACAGGCTCTATGGGGAGCAATTTCCAGGACACCTAAGTAGGCTAGACTTCATGTCTTCCATAAGATCTGAAATTATGTTCAGATGAAGAGAGATTAATATTGTACCAGATCAAGAATTCATTTCTTTCCAACAGAGACAAGGTGAAGGGATTGTGCTCATTCTTTTTTTTCTCCTGGGCATCATTTTTCTTCTGTTTCTCTTTTCACAAACCTTCTTCCCCAGTATTTTTTAGGTGTGCATGGAGATGCAACATCCCAGTTCCTGAAGTAAAAACTGGCATACCACTTAATTTCTTTTCAGTTTCTAAGAAAGCAAGCAATTTACTCTCAGCAAGGGGAGATCTTAAGGATGTTTTTAAGCAATAGGAAGCAGAAGTCAAGGGAATGTAAGTAGCTGGATAAGAGTTCAATCTGGTGACTCTGTTTTGAAGTTGTTCCAATGATCCCTTTGGTATCAGTTTTCCCTCTAACCAGGAACAAAGAAGGTAAGAGCGGACAGAAACATGCTACAGTCTTATTTTCTCAGTAAATGTACACTTGTGGAGACTACCCAGACACATAATCTTGCAGGGAAGTTAACTTGTCAGTAATGAGGATTTCTATTGAAAGGTAATTTGAAAGCAGGGTGTTACAAATAGAGCAAGTGACAATCCTGCACATCAGTTTGGCATTTCTTTTTATAGTGCTTATTAGTTTTCTTTAAAATCTCTTAAAACCATGAAGTTCTTCAATATTTGTTGATACCTTTTGAATCAGAAACTATAATTGTGTTTGTTTCCCTCCTCCAGCTGTTGATAGGCTATGAAAATGGGACTATTGTATTCTGGGATTTACGATCTAAAAGAGCTGATTTAAGAGCTTATTATGATGAGGTAAGCAATTTCCATTAATCCAGAAAAGCTGTTACTTAGCAGTTTTTTTGTGTGTTAAGCAGTTGGATATTTTTCTGAAGGCATTGCTTGTTTTGGGAATACTGTTTGTGCTGTGCTTTTGCCAGTGGATATCAAAACCTGAAATCACTACTTCTAATGCATTCGCTCTTGTGAGTGTACTATGACATAGTCTCTTCCCCTCAATTCTGTCAAGTTCATCAGTTTCTGTGCGGAGATCGTCTGTTGAAAGGTGTAGTAATGAGCTGACCTGAGATATAGCTACATTAGGAATTGTATAATTATCAGTAATTTACTAGAATATTAATTACAGTGAAAGGGCTGTTGGCATTGCCTGGTACTCAAGATCTGGATAAAAGGTTTTCAAAATTGCATTCTCATAGTTTTATCATACAGTGGTCTCTTGCCATTTGGAAGCAGGTTGTATCAATCATGGACACTGTTCTTATGTCGATAAACAGGCTGCTTCAGAAATAGGTATCTAATTGGTTATTATCATTTTAATACTAGCCCTGGGGAATAACATTCTTTGTTCTTCCAGCCCCTCTGTGAAGTTCACTCCTAGATGAATGAATGTTTCCAGCTGAAGCTAGAAAAGGACATTTTCTTTAAAGTGAGCCAGGCAGTAATTGGTTTCCTGTAGTTTCCTTCTTCATCTTGCCACTTTATTGCATGTACAAAGGCTACACATTTATTTTCACTCTAAGAAGTAATCTGAACATATTTGAGTCCTGCACTCTTTCAGGCTCTTTTTCACAGACCCATTAACACTACACTGAGCTTCAAGGTCAAGACACTGAGGCATCCACCTAGCAAATGTTCTAAAGGGTAATTCGGAGTTTAAACAGGCCAGCACTTAAGCCTCAAGATAGGTCCACTAAATTGTCTCTAAGTGACAGCCCACCTCTGCGTCCACTTGTGAAATTGCACCTGTGCTATTATTTAAGGCAGGACAACTTTTTCATTTCACAGACCTCCTGCAGGGGAATCTGTTCACTCATTTTCCTCTCTCATGATCAGAATGAGACTTACACAAAACAGGATCTTCATAATACTGATTCTTTGCTTTGGTGGGGGAGGGTGTTGGAAATTTCTCTGTACGATTTGTTTACAATTGTACAAATTTAGGTGTCCCACATTTTTCAGTACTGTCCTCAGGAACTTTTTTTTGGTGCTTGTATCAGCCATGTGCTTTCCTCCTCAGTGGTTACTTGCTGTGTCATTATTCTGCTTTGTGCAACTTGTGATGGCTTGCTGTGGTCTACTGAAATGGTTGCAAGATTCATATTTTGTCTCTGAAGGGGTTGTGTGACAGGCCATTGTGCTTTATCCCAGACTTTCAGGCTCCAGATTGGTGATGTTCCAGATCTGCTAAGGTTCCCCTAGGGAATCCTTAAAAGGGTTCCTTTTTAAATCCTGGGTTACATGGCTTTTGAGAGTCACACATCTTTAGCTGGGAATGTGCCACTTGGTATGTGGCACAAACCCAAGTTTTCAAACCTAAGCCTCTTCTTACAGATTTGTCACCTAAGATCACAGTCCAGAAAGCATTGTTCCTGCTCCCCCTCTGTATTCATCTGGACTGATGTAAGGTCTCTGTGTCTCATGACAGCTAACTGACCTTCCAGTATCATTGTTGTGGCACTGAGCTAACAAGTCGCAACTGCTGGGTATCTGGAGGGTCTCAGATAAGTTACTGTAGAAGTTCCGTACCTTCATTAAATACCAAAGTGCTTCTATGAATGAGGTCTGAGAGAAATTAATCCAGCCACATTTATCTAATTGTCCTTATGCTTTATTTAGCACCAGTTTTAATACTAATGCTGTCACCCTATTTAATGGTGAAAGAACTGGAAGTCCCCTCTTACCTCTCCACTTTCTTTTCTGGCATCTTCAAGGATAGTCCGATGGCACAATCTTTTTCTGGCTTATCAGTGGAGCAGATACTTCTGCTTAGTGTCAGAAATACCCCTGGCACCAGGCTTCTCCATTAGCACTTGGTGTCTACTTTGAGAAACAGCTCATTTTCTTGTCTTTGATGGACTGTCAGTGCTCATCACTGAGGCGAGTTCTTTTTTCTCCGTAACCTTCAGATAACTGACCAGCTTGGTGATGTCACTCAAACTAAATGTCAGCACCCTTAAGACTCCATCCAAATAGTCACCCATTCACAGGATCAAGCCTTAACCAGATTTCTCCTCTGTTACCCTTGACAGCACTGGACTTCAGTCTCCCCAGACCAGCTGTTGAGAAGGAGCCTTCTGTTGTTATTTAGGTCTGCTGTTGTTATTTAGGTCTGTTGAACCTGTCACTGTGCAGCGCAGAAGCAAGAGCTTAACAGCAGATATTTTTTTGATACAGAAGAGGAAAGGAGGCTGGTAACTGTTTATCTACAAATCTAAATAGTCTTCCTTTTTAACTTCAAGATGGGGTCTGTATCTGCTGACATTCGGCTCTTATAGAGAAGAAATAGTTTTGTATCTCATGAATTTAAAGATACTTATTTTCACACAGCCACAAAGAAAATGCTTCTGTTGCGTTGTCACTGAGAAACATTGTTAAAAGGTCTTTTCCATTGGATTTTTTCACAATGTTCAGTGCTGGGTTCCTCATTGAGATCTTAGAAGTAGTGAACAGTTGGCTCAGATGGAATAGGTCCCCTTTATTTGCACACTTGAACAGTTGGCTAACAAAAAGATCATCAGTAGTTCTCAGTCCACTAGGGCATCACCACTGTGAAATCTTGCCTATCCTTTCTAGGCTGCATGGCATTGTCCTACTGGTGTGATGCTCCACATCACTTAAGATTCGCATACATGAATGCAAGACACTTTGCAGACATCTCCTCAGATTATGGGTAATCTTATGACGGAGAGGTGAGTTGTTTCCTACAATATTAGCAGGATCTTTCCAATATTTGCAGAAATAAGCCCTTTCATTATCCTTGTCATCCAGATTAATTCATGGACACATTGCTTCTAGAATAAACAGCTCACTGAGACAACCAACCTAATAGTTCATAAGTGCTGGGGCTGAAGACTCTGCCCCTGCTCACAGACCTGCAATTATAGCTTTTACAGCTGCACTCCTTACTTCATGCCTTGAAGGCTGGGAACCTTTTGTGGATAAAATATGTCTGCTCATTTCAAATGAGAGAGCTTCTCACCAAGGATAAAAAAAGCTGTACAAGTTTCATCGTCTGAAACTTTTTGCTTGGTGTTCTTGTAAGCCTGTATCTGTCCTTTAAAGCTTATCTCTGACACTTGTGGTTTACTCACTGGAGCTAAAAGTAGCCACGTCTCTCTTTTAGCCCCACTGATACCAGTCAGAACCTGCCTCAGTTCATCGGTTCCTGCCACAGGGAGTTTCTGTGTTTTCTTCTCTACCAAGTCAAAGTTTCTCTAGAGACTAACCTGTTCTCACTTGTGAGACACCTGATCCCAGAGCTTGAACCTGCTGCTAAGGAATCTTGTGTCTCTTCTTCAGGATGTCAGCTGCAAATTTGTTTCTTTGTACAATGGTCATTTTCTCAGTGGTAATGTATATGAGATACTGAGAACCATTCAATTAATGCTGTCTATGCTGCCCTCTGTAAAAGGCTTTCCTTGCAAGCCCTTTTATGAGCTCCTTCAAAAGTTTGTTTCCATTGATTGGTATGAAATAGAATACATAAACAAGACAGATCCAAAAGCATTCTCACGTTGTTATTGATAGTTTGCAGATCCAAAGCACCAGCTATCTTCATACACAGACTGTTTAAAAGTTTGACAGCTTGTGTCAGTGCACATTCAGAGCTTCCTGAAGCGTGGTCGTCATCTTTCATTAGAACACATCTCCAAAATGAAGCTGCAGAATTTGTAAACTCTAATACTTGCCAAATGACATCTCCTTACCTTTATCAGGAACTATGCTATTATGAAAGTATCAAATCAGATGTAGCCCTTGTTGTAATGGTCTGTGATGAGTACTACTAACATGAAGGATGCTTAAGATTCAAGCAATAGGATGAGATTAGTATGGTGCTTTTTCAAGATACAGTTAAAAATGGTCTTAGTGTTCCCATAAGTTCTTTTCAGTGGAGGAGGTTTGTGGTTGGGAAGGAACTGAAATGGTGTTGGGCATGATTAATTTTAGTACATGCTGAGTATGAGAGAAGATGGAATATGTGTGCAACCACTGTGGGTATTGCAGGAGGAGAAATGTACCCAATCTGGAGTGATATGCTTTATGTGCATACACTGTGTGAACATTCACATGAGTCACCCACTGTGATGAACTCCTGTTCTAAGAAAATAACTGCTCCTTTTCTGTGTGTATGCTAAAGAAGTGGATTAGAATGCTAGACATATTCCAGCAGAGAGAAAGCCACCTTTCAGTATTAGTCGTGACTCCCAGCTGAGACCTCCAAAAGCCATTCTAAGTATTTCTTGCCTGTTTCAGGGCAAAGTCTAACAGGTGAGTTGAGCTGCTGCTATGCCAACTGTCTGTGACAGGAGCATCCCACCTCAGCTCCACTCTGCATGAGGTTTATGCTGGCAGGTGGCACCTAGTAGCTGAGAGGCAGCTTAACAAGCAGCTTGGTACAATTTTCAGCCACTAGTTACTAGCTCCTGCTCAGACACAGTTAGCGACTGTAACCATGTGAAATGTTTCTATGTGTGATAACACATCAAAAGCAGATTCAAATTTGGCATGGTAGCAAGCATGAATAAGCTCATGTCAGGATTAATTTGTATGAGGAAAGACTGTGTAAGTGAAGCAGCGCTCCCCACAGATCTAAGGTTTGTACTACCTGGGGACAGTGAACCCTGTGTGAAGCATCTTTCTACATCATCTTTTGTTGCTTCAGTTATAGTTTGATATCTTCTGGTTCCATAAGAGGAATTGTGTGTCAAGCCCCCTTTGGTAGGCAGAAGTTTGAGTGACACCCGTTGTATCACTTGAAGATAAATATTTAGAGTACACTTTGCTCAGCTGTGTTTGTTGAGGTTTTATTGGCATGACTAGCTTCCTAGTGCATTAGCAAAGCATTCATATACAAGATGTCAGATTTCCATTAAAACATTTGGGTCATCTTAATGTAAAGGCTCATTTGTGCTGTCCAGCCTCAGCAGCTGAGCGAAGTATTGGTAAAGGGTCTTGGCTTCTTCATTGGTGTATTCTGATATTCCCTCCAGACTATGAGTTGTTATCAGCCATAACAATCAATATACTGATTAAAAGAGAAGATCAACAGGGAGTTCTGAATAGTGAGCAGGAGCACTTAGGTTTATTTCTTGTCAGCTTAAGCAGAATTGATATGAACAACTCCAGTGCTGACTTATGAATACCCAGGCATGATTTTAAAGTGATTAGAATAAATCAGGTAAATGCCCATATGCAATTGTAAGTGAATGCAAGGCCTTAGCGTTTCCTGGCGTGCAGAAAAAATTGAAATGTATTAAACTGCTTTCAAAAATAGGTCTCTTATTTACATTTACATAAAAACGTATTATGGGTTTTGCTATTTGGCAGCTAACATCTCTGGAAGGGAAATGGATTCAAGGGAAAATCCTGTCAGTTTGTACTTCTGAGGGGAGTGTGTGAGAAACTGTGGTACACAATGAACCAGTACTTTGTTTTGACAGAAAAGGGCTTTGCATTTCTGTCACGACATGCCCTTCTTTTGTTAGTTTCCAGCACATACCAGTGAAAAGGAAGGACTTACACCATTATCCTTTCAGCTAGTCTGATGTAATTATGGATATTTTCAGTCAGTTACACTAATTACACACAAAATGAATTTTTGAAGTGTTGCTTTTTGGCATAGATAACATTCAGCATGTGGTACTTGCATTGAGTACATTGGAGTGTGATATCCCTCTTCTCTGAAGCACTGTCTGTTCCAGAAGTATCTTACATCATTGTTTTAGTAATTTCCTATATGAATTAAATCATCCTGGTCTCTCTAGTGGTTTTGGGTTTATATTCAACATCCTAGACTTCTGTGTATCTGCTCTGAAACTTAGGGGGAAGAAGGGAGAAACATTCAAGATCAGAGTACTGTGTCTGCAGTCATCTAGGGAAGACTGCATGTGTCATATGTTACCCGTAAAACTTGTTGCACAGAATTCCCTGTACGTTTGCCAAATGAAGTGATATCAGGCAGTGTATGTCTCTTGTTCTTATAGTTTTACCTTAATAGCCTGTTCCTTCAAATTTGGTCTGATTTAGTACAGACTTTCTTCCATTCTTGTGTTACGTTAGCATTTCTAATGAATTGGTTTGCTTGAGTAGCAGTAGGTTACAGCCACTGGTTACTAAAACATGCTGGTACTGGACTTCAGACAAACAAGAACCGCCCAAGTGTTGATACACCATTAGATTAATGTAATCCATAGTTATACATTCACATACCATTAGTGTAAACACTGTCTTTCATTTTAGTCTCAAGTTCTTCTTTCATTTCTGTAGGCTATTCATTCTGTTGCTTGGCATCATGAAGGAAAACAGTTCATGTGCAGTCACTCTGATGGCAGCTTGACCCTATGGAATCTGAAAAGTCCTAACAGACCATTCCAGACCACAATTCCACATGGTAATTTTGATAGTTAAAATGTGTAACTAAGAAACAATACAATATTCTCCATGCTGTTTGCTAATAATTGTGTTTATTTCATTTTTTATTGTAGCCTAGCTCCAGAGTTGCTTCTTGCATAAATATTTTACTTTGTAAAGCAGCTTCAAAGTACAAAAATCGGAGAAGAGTTTTAATCAAACATGGTTTTAACTGGTGTCATAAATACCTCTTGCTGAATAGTATTGCACAAAAGTCTTGTTTTATCCAATTCATCTTAAGAGCCTACTGCTGGTCTTTGGGGTTTGCTGGGTTTGCTGGGCTAGGGGATTTTCACATTCTTTTATATTTTGTACTTACATATTTGTATGTGTAATTTTCACAAGTAGTAATACATTTTGTACAAGGCACTGTGTTGCTTGTTATAGAGATGGTACAAGGCTTCCCAAGTCATTGCAAAGAAGAATTTAAAGGAGTCATATTTAGAGCTGGGACTTTATATATCAGTGCTTCCTATAGAAGAGGTAAAAAGGTATTGACTCTGTTGC
The DNA here is from genome assembly GCA_025448015.1 of Bolborhynchus lineola. Taxonomy (NCBI): domain Eukaryota; kingdom Metazoa; phylum Chordata; class Aves; order Psittaciformes; family Psittacidae; genus Bolborhynchus; species Bolborhynchus lineola. Next base: position 25,552 of record JAOEHX010044345.1, read on the forward strand.
AAATGAGTACCTTACCAAGAAGCCAGACTGGGTGGAGAGGAAGGGAGAAAGAGAAAGCAAGATCTATGTAGCTCAGGAAAGTTTTGGCATTTTCTTAAATTCCTAATTCCTTTTATCTTTTTTAGTTGTAGAATTGTATTTTATGTCAGAAGGGATCTCTCAGAGGTCCCCCAACTCAAAACAGGCCTGGCTAGATCAGTAAGCTCAGGGCAGTGTCCAGTTGACACTGAACACTTAAACACACAGAGACAAACTGTCTCTGAGAGACATCTAGCTTTTAATGACCCTCATGGTACAAATGCTAACATAAAAGGAGAATTTCTCACTTCACAACTTGGGTACTTTGCCTCCTGTCGTGTCACTGTGCACTTCTGGGAACAGTTTGGCTCAATCTACGCTTTATCCTCTAATCAGAGTATTGTTGAAGGCAAGTACAGAGTTTCCAAACTAAACAAACAAACAAACAAAAACCAAACTAAAATTGTTGGGGTTTTGGTTTACAGGTGACTCTTCTCTTGACGAGAAATACTGAGACATAATTAGCAAAGAACCCATGAATTTCAATTGTTGCATCATGTAATTTTATCACTCAATGAGTTACACTCCAGAGAATGTAACATTTCCTCAACAAAAGGAATTTTGTCAATCCAAGAGTGGCTTAGGAAAAAAAAAGGTGCTTATGCTCGTAATGTGCTCATAAAAAAACGTGCAATTGGTGTAATTCATTAATTACTAGTTCAGTGTCATCCTCGGTAATCTGCATGGGGTTTAGCTGTCTCTGAAGTGTGGTCTGTGGTCCTTTAGATATATGTGGCAGTAAAAACTTAAAATCATAGCAAATATAATTAACGTAGACAAATGCATATTTTGTGGAAGTAGGAGCTAGTGCCCATTGTCTTCTGCAGCTTTGAAGTTCATTTTCTTCCTGTTTATACAGTTGCTTCACTGCATATGTTTTAGTTTGATAGTTCTATTCTCGTGATGTTTTAATACAGTTTTCATCTTCTTTCTTGCCTCAGGAAAAATTCAAAGAGATGGAAAAAAACCTGAGTCTTGTAAACCAATTCTGAAAGTAGAGTACAAGACCTGTAAAAACAGGTATGTTTTTCAATCTATAATCAAATCCATGTTACATTCCTACATTAAAGTCCTTGTGGAATCTTTCACGCTCTCTTTTCACAAAGCAGTTTATTATTGTTTAAAGGTATTAAACCTGTAATGTAAATTTGCATGTACTAAGTAAACTTATAATAATTATGTTCATTTTTTTTTTAATGCAGTGAACCATTTGTGATATTTTCTGGTGGCTTATCGTATGATAAAGCGTGTCGAAGACCAAGTTTAACAATCATGCATGGGAAAGCAATTACAGTGCTTGAAATGGATCATCCTATAGTTGATTTTTTAACTCTTTGTGAAACCCCATATCCAAATGGTGAGTTTATTAAGCAAAACGCTGTTATGGAGAATATAAATGAAGTGATCTTCTCTCATACCTTAATTCCATTCCAGGGACTTCCATTCTCACAGTTGTCTCCACCTCAAGAAAACCACAGCACTGAAAGTAACTGGAACCTGTTTACATTCTCAATATAGGAAGGAAGCAAGTAATGAGTGGACAATAAAGCATGCATGTATCTCCAGATACAAGCTTGAAACACATGGGCTAGTGTGAGGAAACATTGCTATTAATCAAACATGTGCTTATATTCCTGACGTTTTTCATGAGGCTTAAAATCTACAGATTGCTCAATTATAGGACATTAAAGTATCACTTATCTGAAAAAGAGTTCTTACACTTCAGCCTGAATTAAACTGCTAAAACGTTTTACATATTACACAGTAATATTTAAAAATTGGGGATTAACCTGTGTTATTCATAGCTGTGTATAAAGAGACCACAAAGAATGAGTCATCATTTCACATACTTTATAAAATCACTTTTCTCCTCTGTAAACTAACACACCCTATGCACCAAGGGAAGCATTTGTTTGTCATTTTAATTGTTTATTTTTGATAAATGTAAAAAGGCATTAAATAAAAAAATGAACAGTATAATCTATTTAAAAGTGTACGGGAGGAAGGAACATGTCAGTATCTGAATTGAACACAGCAGACTTACAGGATTCCTTTGGAATTGCTTTAGAAATGGAGGCATTGTGTATCATCAAGTGGACTGGACCAGCTGTTCACCATCTGGTTTTGAAGAACAGTTAGAAGTGTTACTATTGGACAGCAAAAATACATTTTCTGTATAATAAGTGGATTCAGCAATGCAGTGATACACACAACTCAGTCATATTCTATTTCTTTACTTTCAATATACCATCATGCTACATATGTTATCAGCAGTACTGCCCAAAAGTCTTTTCCCAGTTCCTGTCTGGCCTTAGTTGGCAGATATGTTTAGTTTGTGGATATGTGCAGGATTTGTACCTTAAAACTTTTGTTTAATACACTGTGAATGTTTAGAGAACATAAATATGCCTTACTTGCTTAAAATTACTAATACATAGGAGAGCTCCATGTCTTTACACTTGATTCCTTACTTACAGAATTTCAAGAACCCTATGCTGTAGTTGTGCTTTTGGAAAAAGATCTCATTGTTGTTGACCTGACACAAAGCAAGTAAGTATGAATTCTTATATGGAGTTATTTGTGTATCTTAGCTGTCCAGGAAATTGTAATAACAATTCAAATATTATCATGTAATGACATTTACTGTCCAAAATCATTCAGTCCTGGTACTAATTCACTCTGTATGTTTACCTCCATTTTAAGAGCTTAGGTCAGCTAATCAACAAACAATATTTGTTCTTAATCTGGGGAATAAATCTGAATCTACTGTCCCTTCAGCATAACCCTCAAACATTCACTCAACTTTGAAGTTAAGTAACATTTGGTCACATGCTGAATTATGACATGAATGTGTGTTTTGGAAACCAGATACAATTGCTACTTATATGCATGCCTAACTTCATTGGGCTTCACAGGGACCACCACTGAAGTATTTATTTTAGTATCTTAATGAAAAGTGACATTGATTTATAGTGAATCTACAGGATTATTTCATGATCCAGTTAGTGGTTTAAATGACAACTAGTTCTTTCACATCAGAATCAGTATTCATATCAAAAAGAAACTATACATTGTGTAATGCAGAATCTAATTCTTATGTATTTTGTTCTTCCTCCAACACTACCAGTAATGTACATCCACATTCACAATGGTGTGACTAGGAACAGATTTTGCCCTTAATATCTTGGAACATTTTAAGTGACTCATATTCTGATCTCACTTTCAAGAATACTTCAGATCATCCTAGCATACAGGATGGATGGAACTGAAATCAGAACCAAATTTCCTACATTTTTGAATTGTGAATAACATTGTGTAATATGCCAGAAGTGAGGCCTCCCTTCTGATCAGACTGTCCAAACTGATGGAAGTAGGAAATAAACTGAGATCTGTTATTGCATTGTTTATTTTATAATCTGTAATCTACCAACTTAATGAGCTAAACTGCTCAGTATAATACCTTCGGTTGTATAAGTAGTTCTTAGGTCATAGTATACATCATATGCATTAACCTGAAACTTCTAAAATATGTGTCACTTCTGTATAAATAAGATTTTTGAGAGGTTGGGAAAACTGAGTTCCTAATTAGTTCATGCACACAAGGAGTCCTATTCATATGAATGGGCATTTATGTTATAAGACAATTCTTGTCACAGTAGTGAAATTTTTATAGCTTTGAGTAACTACACATTATTATTGACATTAAAAACAATGCATATGTTTTAATAAGGGGAAATGTACTTTATTAGTAATGATTTTACTTAGGTTCTGTTACACACTTTAATATAAGATTATGTTTTATTCTATGGTTCAGTGTGTCACAGTGCTTCTAATGAATTGTCTTCCTCAACTAGTTTTCCAATCTTTGAAAATCCATATCCTATTGACATTCATGAGTCACCTGTTACCTGCACACAATATTTTGCGGACTGTCCTCCAGATTTGATTCCTGTGCTCTATTCTGTAGGAGCAAAACATAAAAAGCAAGGATACAGCAATAAGGTAAGCAAAACCAATATTTCTGTAAAGAAAAACAAGTGAAAGTATTACTTGCATTTCTGTAACATCTTACCAAATAATACTCATTTTACTTCTTTAATAGTTACTTCCAAGTTGGTCCAACAAGCAGCTTAGCAGCATCCTCATAGCCTGGTATTTATCCCTCAAAAACATTGTCTATTAAGCACAACCATTAATAACCATTATATAGGACTTAATCTTTAGGGTGCTAGAGTTATGCCAGATTGACTTTAAAGGAAAGCTACCACTATACAGTTCAAATATGTATGGATAAGTTATCCCTATCAAAGAAAAAACTGAAAGCACTATAGCTGAAAGAAGTCAGCAGAAGATCTTCAGTGAAAGCTGAGGATTGACAGCAGGTCTGTAAGAGTTTTATTAAATAGGGATATTAATATTTATTCTACTGAGCTACCAAAGTCTTTACATAATGCTTTTAGAAATGAGACAAGCTGCAGAAATATAGAAAGGAAATGCAATTATTTTAAAAATTTCAAGCCTTAATCTGATTTGTGTTTGGACTAGAACTAATCCATCATAATAAATAAGTTAGAAAGTATATTGGGTAAACAAATCAGACATCATCAGTTTTCTGTTCATGCTAACAGAATTATTCTCCTTGGAGCTGCCTTGTTTTCTCTGAACTGAGAACCTGGGCCCTGTCTACTTCTTTTTGGATCTTGATCCAGCAGAGTACTTCAGAAAAGACTTTTTTTCTCTCTTACTTGAATTTGTCTGCTTTTCTATCCTTACCTCATACACATAGTTTCTAAAGCTTTCACCACCTCCCTGTATTCAATTGCACACCTCCTGTCCCCTTGATCTATTTATGCACATACAAATATATCCTCTGAATGTATGTATCCTCTCATTTGCCACCCACCCATTTCCGTACCCACAAGCATCCACTCCCTGTGTCTACACAACCAGTTTGTGCTCACAGGATTTTTCCACCTATTCATACTCTGCACACATCCTCCCCTACTCTACACATACGTCATCCTCCACATTCTGTGTCTGGTGTCCGTACACATCAAGCTTTAGACACAGACCAGCATTTCACTCTACCAGCCTAGACCAAGGAAGAGAATGGGGGTCTTCCCACAAGTAAACAAAAGGCAGAGAGGAGATGATGATTTCATATGTTCTGTAAACTTTGCATTCCCTTTTCTCCTATCTCATGGCATCATGCTCAGACACTTGTTTCTGGGCCAGTTTCTTCAGTAATCTTCATCCTCGAAATAGATTCTTAGGCTATTTGTTGTTCTATAGAAACTCCAGGAGTCAAGCTATCTGAAGAGAGTAGCAGAACTGTTTGATACTGCTTCCTGTAGTTCCTGTTTTGGGGGTTTGAGTGTTAGCTTTGCAGAAATACTTTTAAAGGATAGAACTTTAACTGATAATGTAAAAATGTCATTGTTTCAAAAGACTTTATTGATAATATAAAAACTTTCATAGATTTTAAAAGGTTTGAATGCCTTTTATGAGTTCTGTTGCTTTCTGGAGAAATATGTTGTCTCCTCCTGAGTTTAAAAACTAACCAAGGAAGATTGATCAGAATTAGTTGTGATCTCTGTACTCTTTTTGTTTGTTCAGGAGTGGCCTGTCAGTGGTGGAGCATGGAACCTTGGAGCTCAGACATATCCTGAAATCATTATTACAGGGTGAGAATGAAACTGAGGATTGCTACTTTTAAAATGTTAGTGTCTACAACTTTTGGTTGTGAGTTAGCTATAGATAAGAGTTGACCCTTCACAAAGTATGCATAGCCTGTCCTTCTCATTTGAGGTACGTAATTTTTTCCTTGTCTTGAGTCATCACAGACATTGTGTTGAGACAACCCATTTGCTGTAGAAAATAAACTTTGTCCTTGGAGATGAGTGGTAATAAAGAATTAGCATTTGAGGCCCCAGAATTAGACAAAGTTTATATACTTGTGAAGGTGGGGTCTTTGTAAATGAGAATCCTTTGCAAGAGAGTATTTTGGCCTTGAAGGGCATAAAGAACAGCTTTGAAAATGGGAACAGCTGCTCTTCTATAGCTGTTGTCCTTTGGCCTTCTCAGGGCTTTGTATCTGGAGACAGTTCAGGAATTCTTTTTCATACGCTGGCATCAGTGAGGGTGTGGTGAACTGGGATGAATTTCCCCTTGTGAGTGGAGAAACAACCCACAACAAAAAGGCATAGAAAGGCTCAGATTGCAGTAGAAACCCCATGAGCAATGCCAGATGGATTTTCAAGGAGCCATCCTTTGAAACCAAAGTTATTCAACTATGGTGCACACTGTTTCCTTGTTTTAACACATTTAATTTTCATCTTTTCTTTAAGCCATGCAGATGGATCAGTAAAGTTTTGGGATGCTTCTGCCAGTAAGTTTCTAAAGTTCACTTCTATATAATGCTGACAAACAACATACACATGTATTTAAAACATGATAATTCAACAATAGGAGTAGTAATACCTGGGAATGATACCATTAGGAATAATGAGGTGAAATTAGGCAATTTTTTATTAAATTAGGAAAAAAAAAATCACTTTTTGGGACTTACTCAGTTATTAAATAATGCCACTGATAAATGAATGTAAAAGGAGTAAAAAGCAGGGAGGAATCTCAATAAAACAAAGTAGGGTTACTTGTAATCCTTCCTTTACCTCCAGAATTCAGGGCACTCGAGTTCTAGTCTTGGCAAAGGCTTCTAGATATTAAAGCTTTTTATACAAGTAGAAAGACTATACTTATAAGTCAAGAAATTCAAAACATTATAGAACTCAGAAAGGAACTCCTGTTTGTTGTGTTGTCCAGGCCATCAGAATACTTCCCTAATGTTTGCTTTTGAAGTGCCACATCATCTTTACTTTCTAGCAAAATCTTAGTTTCATATCTCAGGAAAACAGCAGCTTTAT
>JAOEHX010044348.1:0-36289 GCA_025448015.1 Bolborhynchus lineola
GTGTCCGCGGCGGGGGAGCGCTGCGCTTCTCGGGAGCTGGCCTGGGGGGACCCCGCGGCTCGCTGCCCCCTCAGGGCTTGGGGGGGTGTTTTACCCTCCTCCCTGTTGCGTTCCGACCGCAAACTTCTGGCAGCGTTGAGGGATGGATGTAGGTAAATGCCGGCGCAGCTCTGCCTGTTTACCCGGTCCGTGGTAAAAGCGTGCCTAACCCGCGGGTTGAGAGCAGGAGAAGCGGACTTTGGGGTGCGGGGAGCCTTGGGTAGAAACGGGAATGGGTTAAGCTGCGAATAGCTCGGATTTTGCTGCGTTTCGCCTTAACGGTGCTTACTGAGCTGAGACAGACACTGAATGCAGTATGTCTGATCTGTTCGGAGCAATAGAAGCCCAGCAAAACTCGGGCACTGCAGATGTTTTATTGCTAGGCTTATTATAAACTGCAAACAGTCGGTAGTCCCACGCATCTCCCTGCAGCTTCGCGTGGCGAATTTCACAGGGTTTGGATTTGGCTTTGTGTTTTAAACCGATCAGGAGCGCATAGGGCTGGATGGGATGCCCTGGTATCGCCGGCAGCTTTACAGTGTAATCTTGTTTGGAAATTGATCCAACTCATCTTGAAATCCAGCCAAGAAAGAAGTAAAGGCTGCAGGCCTCGTGCTGCCCTCTGCACCTCCTCACTGTGCCGTGTGGCTGTACAGTTGTGGTTCTTGTTTTGATGGTGTGGAAGCAGTGAACTGAGGACGTAAATGCTGAATGCCACTGATGGTACAATGCTAGGTAACTCTTCTGCTCCTTTATCCTCTTTCAGTGAGTGCTGACTTGTTTCTGTTGGAAGTTCATGATGGCTTCATATTGGTGGTGAATGAATGTTGGGACTTGGTATTGTTGGGCTTTTTCTTCTAAATTTCAAGTAGAAATGGGAATTGTAGAACCGCAGCGTGTTGATGGCCGAACCTATTTCCAGCTCTTACTAGGACTGAAAGCTGTGTGAGTAGCTTGTTCAGAGTTACTGGGGTCAGTGGAATAATGTGATACTTCACTGGACACATGCAAGCAGCAGCTTGCTGAAGATTGTTAATTTATTCACTGATACTTATTTACCTAAAGGCTACATTGAAAAGCTGCAGGACTGAAGTTCCCATCGCTTGTAATCACAGTCCAACTGCATGATTGAGACAGTGATTTAGGGTAAGTCAGGAAAAGACCACTGCTAACAAACTAATGGTGAAGCACCACCCTGTGTATAGTGCTTTCTTCCCTGAATTACAATGTACTTAACGCTAAGCCTCCCTCCCCACCCAGCCTTCCACTAGCTCAAAAACCATGTCAGCAGACTGAGTGGTAATCAATGACTATGCAGTTTGAGCGATAGAGTGTCTGCTCATATCTAATCCATGAAGTTCTGTATCTTGATCAGACTTTGCAGGACAGCTATAAGAAGATAGAGGGGTAGAAAACCAGTGTAGTTCAAGCTGCTTTTGGCTTACTAACTTTGGCCATTGTCCTCAGGGCAAATAAATCGTATGTAATCAGAAGTTTGTTATGTTTCTTTTAAGTGGTAAGCTTTTGTTCACCAACAGGAATGATTTTTCTTTGAAATAAAATCAGGTGAGCAGTTAATTTTCATGTTAAACACGATATAGTTGAAGAGATAATGAGGAAGTATTTGTAGCTGAGCTGTTCTTCCATCTCACCCAAAAGGTGAGTTTACACCTGGTCCTTGAATTGAATGACAACGCAGCACTCTAAATTTGCCTCAGTAGAACTTGACATTGTTCTTGGACTTGGTACATAGTGTATTTAAACGTCATCCTGATAAACATGTATGAAATCACCTTCTGAAATCAGTGTTGCAAAAGGGCTTGTGAGTACCTGTGAGACCAATCACAGAGGCTGTGGGACTAGTTTCTTCTCTGTTGCCATCATACCTTTGTCCTCTGTGGGCATCACAGTTCTGTATGTGCTGCTAAGCCTTCCGAGAGGTACAGGAGTATGACACTTCTGGTAGACAGGTCAGGCAATGTCCACACAAGTGGTTTTGCTTAAAACGAATTCCCTGTACAGGCTCCTTAGTAAAAGGATGACCTTTCCTAATGCATTTCTTGCAAGGGGTGGTTTGTGGTTTTCTGCTTAATTCCATAATCTCCTGTACTAAAAGGAAAACCTGTCACACCCCGACACATTACTTATCTAACAAAATCTTCAGGTACTAAGGAGACAAAACAAAACATGGGGTTCTTTTGTCCAAGAGATTATGTCAGTGGCTTTGAAGCTCAGAAGTACCAGTATAGTCACTGCAGATGAATAGCATGGGGCGCATCATGAGATTTGCTGTGTTCTAGTCAAAAGGATGAAGTAGGTGTGGTTGATGTTTTGCTGTGTTTCTGAAGAGAACTGTCTTCAACATTCATTTGGGTTTCCTTCACTTTAGGAATGAAACCAGCTGGGTTTTTTTCCTTTCACAGTCCAAGAGGGAACTTGCTTACTACAACTGAGATGATGAAGTGTTGTCCCTGGGAGTAGATTCTGCAATGGACACTCCACAGTGTTTTATCAGTGCGTTAAAACTGGGGGATAAAAGGCTTTAATTAATTGTTTTATTCCTCCAGATATTATTGTTCTATTCCTCCAGATCATAGAAAACCAACTTTAACACCCGTTGTCTCCAGTGCTTTAGACTGTGTCAAAAAGGGCATCAAATTTGAGTTGTATTTTGTATCTTCTTGATCAGTAGAGGCAAATAGAGAAGTATGCGGAGAACAGAGTAAAAAGTACTTGGGAGAACGCTGAATGTATAGTATACATTCAGTATGGTGTTTGAAATTGTCTTGGTTTTGGCTGGGATAGAGTTGGCTGGGCTTAAACCGTGGCAGAGTGGAAGTTTTAATAGGCTAGCATTAAAGAGCGTGCTCTGGGATGTATGCTGCTGAACTGGAGCAGGCCATCAGATAAACAACTGGAATGAGCACGGGTTTGTTGCAGTGCACTGCAGCATGTGTACATTAAACTCTGAGTCTGGAGTAAGTAAAATGCACTTGGGAACTGAATCTTGTGACACCCGCTGCTTACTGCTGTCCCAGATCATGCCAGCTGGGTGCCTTTTGGGTTACACTGAGCATGAATAGCACATTAAATACTGTCTAACAACTGCAGAGTCCTTAGAACGGGATTGAAGCTGGTCTGAAGCAAACACTTGAAATCGCTGATCTGGATGCAGGTTTCACTCAGCAAATCTGCTCTTCTTTGCCCTGCATTCTGCTTATAAAGCTGTAGCTTTTACTGTGGGTACCAGGCAGAGTCAGGTAATTCACTTTCTGTTTTTACCCTTCAGTTTTAGGGTGGGGAAAGAAAGAGAAGGAGGGGGGAAGAAAAGTTCGAGATCATTCTGCTTCTAGATCTTTGAAGACAAAAATATGTTGTCCCCAATCTGTGTGTAATACACATTTCATTAAAGTTCCAAGTTTAAACGGAACCCATGTTTCAATATGCTCACCATTTACACCAGCAAGTGAGAATACTGCAATTAATGCTTTGGAAAGTGGTTATTCTAAGTGGTGGGCTTCTCTTTCTGCTCAGCTTCTTTCTATCTGCAATGCAGATGTAACTTCAAAACTCACAGGCATGTTTCCTCATTCTCGAATGCATGTGAACCAAAGGTAGCAGTAAGTGCACTGTGTGATTGTATCAGTTTTTGCTGGCCGTTCGGTTGTTGTAGTAACATCAAATTATGCCAGCCTGTAAGTCTTCTTGTTGGTTTTAGGTGTTTTCTTCAGTAAAACTACCACAAAAGACAGCATAACAGCTATTAAATAATTATTTAAGTATTTTAAATGAAGCCATTTGCCTTTTTCCCCCTTTTCTGTTCAACTCCATTCCAATTTGACTTTTTATGAGCTTGTAATCCTTGCCAGTCTGGGAATATAAACCACTCCACGACACCATCCAACTGGATATATATGTCAAGGCCAGGTTGGACAGAGCCTTGGGTGACATGGTCGAGGGTGAGGCATCCCTGCCCATGGCGGGGGTTGGAACTGGATGATCTTAAGGTCCTTTCCAACCCAAACCAGTCTGGGATTCTGTGAGTTGAGGGCAGAAATTTGTGCCTCCTGGGAAGATGCCATTGTGTCTTGGAAAATGTGACTTGGGAGGAACGACTGAAGTATTTGGAGACTGACATTTACGTTTGGAGTCCATCAGCTATTTGCTTTTATAGCGAAACACCCACCATCTGAAAAGCGTGTTGCCTCTGATGATAGGAAACTCCTTGGTGTGCTCAGAAATGGTGCGAAGTTCAGACCTGCACCTGAAGAAGGAAAGTTCAAATGCAATAGCCTATGTGCTCATCTGCAAACAGAGTGCAAGTTTGAGAACTGCTGTCTCTCTGAAGTGTACAAGCATAAAGCTGAAGTGGGGCTGTTGCTTCCTGAGGCTGACCTGAGAATTTCTCTACTACAGTTACCCAGTTTCATTTTAAAACCCTATTGGCAGCAGTCAGTCTGGTAAGAACCAGATTAGTTTTAACTCTGGAGCATCTTGGAACAGGAGTTGAAGCTTTTGAGCCAGTGCTTGGCACTGGTCAGTGGTTCTCCTGCCCTTTCTGTGTAGGTAAAATGCACGCAACTATAGGCAAAGTGTGTAGTATGGGATACTTTTGTACTACTAAAGCCTGAGTGGAAGATGTTGAGCAAGATGAATCTTCAAGTGAGCGCTATTCCTGTTGAGAAGTTAGCTGTCAAAACCACTTTCTGTGGCTGCATGAAATAGTTCAATGGAGAATGGACTGAAATAGTCTGGTTGGACAGGGCTTTGGGCAACACGGCCTAGGGTGAGGTGTCCCTGCCTGTCGTAGGGTGGTTGGAACTGGGTGATCTTAAGGTCCTTCCCAACCCAAACCATTCTGTGATTCTAAATCGCCTTCTTCTTCTCTTCACAGGCTGAAGAACAATGGCTTCCTTCAGCAACCTGACTGTTGGCATTATTGTTGCCAGTTTTACTGTGTTTCAGCTCCTGTTCCACGTTGTAAGTTCTTGGGTGTCAACACGAATAACACCTGGTTTTAACAATCTCAGCCAAAAAAGGAAGATTGAATGGAATTCAAGGTAAGAGCGTTCAAAACGAAATCCACCCAATGACCTGCCTGGAATTGTCAACATCTGAATACCCTATGTGTGTTTAACCCTGTGAATCTTTCCTGGGTGCTTTCCTGCCTTTTGAGCCATAAAGAAATACAGCAAAATGGGTTTTATTTGTAATATATTACCCTGAAAGGGTGTGTAATGGTGGTTGGAAAGAACCTTAAGATCACCTAGTTCCAACCCTAACCAGTCTGTGATTCTATACAGCTTCATTGGTGAAATGAATTGACAGAGTATAACTTTAGCTTGAGTTGCCTGTTGCAACTCTAAAATATTATGGAGGTTTTTCTCCAGTTTGAAGCTCAAAACTGTGCTATGGGCTGTAACTCAAAATGCGTTAGTGTATCGCTGTTCCTCCTCAGTGCTATTTAAAGGCCACATCAGGTGGATACTTCTAAAGTTGTTTCCATTGTTCTAGGCAGCATTAGCAACTCAAATAGTCTTGCCTTTCCATCTGGCAAATGTCCACCTGCAGTGTTCTTAAAGGCACCATCTTAATTTCAGTTTGATCTTTGACTAATTACCTATCTGCCAGAACAACGCTGTAGGATGCCAGTTCATGGTAGCAGTGCAGCTTAGGTTTATCTGTGTGTTACAGCTGACAATGGAGGCAGACAGGGAAGCTAAACTAAACTGTTATCATGCTGGAGCTGAACTTTTGTCTCTAAGCCACATCAAGTGACCATAGAATTACATAATAGGCTTTCTGAGAACTTATTCCATGCCTCGTAGCTGTTGTAACAGCTTTGCATAACAACGTGTGAATTGTCTCACACATAGCAGGTTCGCTGGAAATAACCTGCGCTGTAATCTCCGGGCTGTTTTGTCGTGAGCTCTTCAACTGTTCAAGTTGATACAGCACCTTTTTTGACTTCTTTCCAAGCTTTTTCTTAGGGTTGATAGCAGGGTGTAGATGTTAGCACATAAATGAGTCGCGGTCCAGTGCTGCGTCCAGTTCTGGAGTTAGAAGGCTTGGCACACAACGTATCATTCGTCAACAGCTTGTTGATGTTATACCTGAGGGAAGTGAAAGAAAGGCTAACTGTGCTTGCCTTTCTACATAAGACTGACCCCTGACTCTGCTAACCAATGTTCTGTCGAACTGCCTCAGCACTCCGATGTTTCACCAAAACAAAGAGGCATCCCAAGGAGTATCTTCCACGTTCAGAGGGTATAGATGGACATATATGCACTCTGCAGACAGCTGTGCAGGTAGAGAAAGCTACTGTGTCCCAGTAAAGTGAGTTGGGTTAGCTTAAATGATTTAAAAGCAGATGGTTGTTATTTTGTCCTATATTGAACTGGTGTAGGGAGCACTCACACAAATGGTTCTGTTGGCAGGCCTGAAGGAAACTGCCAACAGAACTGGCACAGAGGATGGTTATGCATTTTTATCAGCTCAGCTGCCTGAAATGAGCTGCAGCATTGAAAATGCATTGTTACAGTTTGGAGGGTTTTGTAATCAAACATTGGAACTGCAGCTCTGGACTGTTTTCCATGCTGTCAATTTGTTCATTGTGACCTTCCAAGAGTGAGGAACCAATAATGTAATTGCTTCTGGAATCTTAAGCATGCAGATGCTCAAATTGAGTAAAAAGCTATACTTTGACACAAATGTAATATAACTCTTTATTGTGTTGTGCATAAATTCCTGTCACCTCTTCTATTAATTCATGCTTGTACTGCTATTAAGCAGTTGGTAAGTATGTGTACATTCAGATACAAAGGAATAAGTGTGCAACTTGTTTCTGTGGAGTTTAGTGAGGAGTTAAAGGATACAGGCTTTGTCAGTATTCTCAAAGAGCTGTGTGGAGCCCGATAGCTTGACCTAGATTCCATATTGAAATGAAGTGTTGCACTATTTCCCTCCTTCTGCCTTTTCTTCTGTAGAAACTTCCAAGTCCAGAGTTGGAGGCAATCTGTGCCTTTCTTCCTTTTGGTTTTTTATCCTCTCCCCCTTCATGTGTTGTGCTTGTGTATAGCTTGTATTCTGGACACTAAGGTTTGGATAAACAGCCACTCCTGAGACAAATTGCAACTGAGCTATGTATCCTAAGATGAATTTTACTTCTGTCACCATTATCTTCTCCTCAAGTTCAAACCCACCAGGCATTTCTCAAATGCTAATACTATATGCCATGCTTTGGTTTAGAAGCAGAGCTCAGTTCCTAGCTCTCTGCGAACTCTGTGTTGCAAGAGTGGATGTCTTAATTCTGATAACTTCAATTTTCTTTGGTTATTCAATAGATAAAAGGATTTAACCAAAAAAGCAGCCTGTGGCTAGTGGTTAGTAAATGTTCTCCTGCAGCTTGTTACATTTGACTATTCAGCTTGCATAAATCTGCATTCATTTTTTGGAACACTTGGAAAAGTGCTGAAAATAACACGATGATACCCTTTAAACAAATCATAAATAGAGACTTCTCTTACGAATGTGCAGCATTCACAGCTAACTAAACTTCATGTTAAGCACATTAAGGAGAGCATCACCCTTGTTTGCAACCTGCTCTGTCTTTGCAAAGTCTTCCTCGGGGAGTGAGATGGGTTTCTCAAATCTTGCGTGGTGGAGTTGGGACTCCTGAGAGTGACTTATGCACGTTTAAAATGTGAATGACTTCCAAATACATGTCTTTAATATGTACAAAGACAAAGCTAATAACTGCCAGCATCTATATATTTATGTGCCTGTTTTTCGTGCTGTGAATATGGTGCAAAGATGTTTCTGATGACACAGCCTCAAACTTGGAGTTCTCATCTTTAAAGGGTATCCATGATTCAGTAGACCTATTTTAGCATACTTTTTTCCCTTCCTAGCCACACTCGAGAACTGGGAGAGCAAACAGCAGCTACATGGGATTAGATGCAGTTTCTAGCAGTGTTAAACCCATGGCTAGAGGAGCAAGGTGACATGTTTTGGACCCATGCCCATTGCATTGTTCTGCCTTCCAAGAATACATGTAGACTCCAAAGGGCAGGAATGGCCGTGTCCTGTGTGCTGGCAGAAACCCTGTCAGGGCCTCTGTAAATAGGTAGTTCTTTTTAAGTGCTTGTTAACATTCAGAGTTTATCTACAGTGTGCATGCACCCTGTATACTTGAGACTGGTGTCATTTGGATGGGGAGGGGGAAGTGTTTGGTACCCAAGTATGGACAAGGCAACTGTGATTACTGTGACTTTATATAGGACAAAAGGAGTGTAAATAAAGCAAAGCTTTAAGAGGAGTGTGAATAAATCAACGCTTTAAGAGGAGTGTAAATAAAGCAAAGTGAGCTGTTAGTTCATATGAACTCGTAGCTGTTACACCTCAGATACTCAGCTACAACCTTTTCTTATACAAGTTTTCTCTTTGACAACCAGAATCTACTTCAAATGCTCTTGAAATTCTGATGCTTTCCTTGATAGGTTTTTCACTGAATGCCCTTCTTTTCAAAACCTTCACTTGGCAGATTTATTATGGGTCACCTTATTAATTTGGTGCCTGAAAGGAGGAACTTGGGGCAGGACTCGTGGGCCAGTCTGGATGTGGAATGCATACAGATTTTCCAGCAAAATGGGACAACACAGCAAGTATTTGTTAGAGAACTGGATGTTATATTGTCTTTAAAGATTCATTCATATAGGGGATAATAGGGGAAATGAAGATCTCTGTTACTTTAAGACCTTGTGTTCTGTTTAAGATTAGATTGCTCCAATCTAATGGATTCCTTCTTTTTGACTCTTTTTCCCACCTCTCATTGTATTGTGGTTGGATGTAGCGTAAAGAAGAGATGATGGACTTTCACAGAGGTATCTGGATGCAGCTGAGAGCTTAAGCACAGTATAGACAGTTATGAGTGGCAGTACCTTCTTGTGACTGTAATCTCTTTTTTAGGACAGTGTCCACATTCCACGCCTTGGTGGTTGGTGGCTTTTGCCTCTACATTTTGGTGTACGATGACGCCGTTAATGCTGACCGTCTCTGGTAAGGAGTGTTATGTGTACCTTGTGTTTATGCCATGAAGTAACATAACTGAGTATGTTCATTACTGAAATAATGAAGATCCCATTAAAATATGCAGTAGTTGTAACATTGGCCTTCTCTGTGTGTAGTAATCGATGATTAAATTGTTGCCTGTTTTGGATTTTTTTGTCATTGCATTCTGGTATCTTTAGAGAGACCTAATACAGTCTGAATGAGATCTGTTCATCATGTTGGAAAGCAGCACATTGTTACGCCTTCTCTTGTGTGTCTCTTGTGGTAAGCTTTATTAGATGGAAGCTTTTATTCTGGTTTGAGTAGAACTTGTTCTAGGTAGTACAAAGGAAGTCATGAAGGCAGAAATGCAAGCCTCTTAGTGATGATAAATAAGTTGAATCTTTGCATTTACTGAATCATCCTGGTGTATTTCCAGGAAAAAATTAAATTAATCAGAACTCAGTCCACTTTATTTCAACTATTGCTTCTAAATAGCTTCTTCTGTTTGGATCTGTTTACACTGATTGCTGTCAGTGGTGGTATTTACATTTTGTGGAGTAAGGAAAACTTTGTATATGTATTAAAATCCAGTGGAAGTGTCTCTGATCTGTGTGTTTCAAATGGAAGCTTCAGGTTCATTTCATGGCAGTATTTCTGTGCATTGTTGCTTGGTCAAAATTATCTTAGTGGTTTCAGGGTCTTGTCAACTGAAAGCGCACAGAGCATCCTCCAGATGTGGGAATCGGTGTTCTCAGGTATGAAACTCGTGATTCTAAAATGTGTGAAGTATCAGTGGACTTCAAACAGTTGCAGTGATTTGAGTGATTAAGTGTAAAGGAAGACCAAACATAATACTGCCCATGGCATGACAAGTGCTTATATGCAGGCTGTGAGTGAAATACAACTTCGAATTAGGCTTTCTTCTACAAGTGAAGTCAGAATTCAGATTTCCCCAGAATTTGCAGATGTACACTTTCTTCTAAGGCTGACTTTTTATATTACTCTTAGTTTTGATTTTAATTGAATAAGACTGAAGAGGAAGACCACCAAATTATATGGGAAATGCCATATGGCCTCTTGCAAGGCTGCTCAGTCTGGAAAACTAACGTCCTTTTGAAGTGCAGGGGTAAGCTATGGGACTTGGTCATTTACAGATATGAAGGATACGTAGGGCTTACTATAGGAGTCTCTTGTTAACAATACAAGAAACACTTCTGCATCTAGTTTTAGCAGTGCTGAAGTAAATGTCCAGGAATCCTTCACGCAGCTTTCTTGCACTGTTCTAGCCCAAGCAGCCTGAAAATATTACACAGATGCTCTGATTTTAGACTACTGGGAAGGTTTTGATACAGACACTTTTTCTCTCTCACAGTTGCCTCCATCCTTGTGTAGTCATTGACTTCATGAACGTTACCCAGTCAGCTCTTTTCTGTGGGATTTAAAGATCCCTCTGTTTATAGTGGCAAATCACAAGTTCTGAGCCTCTGTGTATATCAGCCTAAATTCTGGCTTCATGTGAAGCTTAAATGCATGATGCCTATGATACCTGTATGTCTTGAAAGGGATCAGGACTCCTGCTGAGCATTTGGGTTCAGTGGAGACACGTGGTATTACTGTCAGGTAATGCCTGAATCTAGGCCTGATAGTTGCTAATGAAGGATGATAGAGGCTGGAGCACTGATGAGTTAGAGGGAAGCATCAGTATAGTGTATGTGTATCTTTTTTGATGCTCTAGGACTTTGCAGAACACTTTGCCTTCTCTCTCTATGTAATGCAGACCAGGTAACGCAGACGACATAGAAATTCTTCTTGAGGTGGTGAGGTAGGAAGTGTGGTGGTAGAGATCAGATAAAGAAAAGGAGAATTTGTGAATAAGTGAATTAAACTGGAGCTTCATAGAACGGGCTTCTCCATACAACTGTCCACTTGATAGCCATTACTCTTTGAATAGCGTTTTATATGACTCCATATCTGCAAAGAAGCTTGAAGATAGTCATGTGGGCTTCTGTTTGTTCTATTTGCCTGTGCATGTTCATGTGTCATTCATTTGCCACACATACCTCCTTAGGAATCACAAAAGAGAGAGCTCTTCCCTTTTGCTTATTCAGATAACTCCCCGTTTGCCACTCCGGGTTCTTGCCTGCATCGAAACTAGGCTGCAAACATCAGGGCTTGTAAGCTCCATTGCACTTCCCATTCAAGGACATAGGTCAGGAAATCTAGGAGATTGTAGACTAAATTCTAAGCTTCCCGTTAATTAATCTCAATTTGGGATTCTTCATGGACTGTTCTTGAAGGGATGTGACAGATGGGCAGTGCAGCCTTGTATGTTGCTGAAATGCTGGTTTAGAAAGGCCATAGAAGGTTTGTTGCAAGATGACCATTCCCAAGGAAAGAAGGGAGGAAAGTGAATGGTTCCCTGTCTCATCCAGTTAAGTCTCATTTACGGATACCAAGGAACAATCATGCATTCAGTCCTTTGCATCTGTTCTGGAGAAGAATACGAAGGTTCTTGAGAGCAGGCTCAGTCTTGGTGATGATTTATTGAAGAGTGTTGGGAGCACTTACAAGTCTGGTTGTGATGGCAGAGCTCTAATGGGAGGGCTGTAACTAAAGAGCCTCTGTGTGTGAGAACACATCCGTTTATGCTCTGTGTCTAGCTGTGACGTTCAGAAGAGGTACACCAAAAGAGGCACTCAGCCTCCAACCTGGATAGTGCATGGAACCAGGTTTCGAGGCCGTGGAAAAACATTCCTGTTTCAAGTTGTAGTTAAGAGAGCTTCTATGGCTCCATTCATAAGGGCTTGAGTGAGCTCCAGGCTCCCCTGCTCATGGGTTTTTTCTCATATAATGGCAGAAATCGGGTTTTGCAGATCCTTCTGTTTTCCTGTAAGCTTCCCTCTCCCTCAGGGAAGCAGTTGGGCACTGAGAAGGCCTTAAAATGTAGCGATCAGATTGCAGTAATACAGGAAATCTCCTCCACTGCTCCATTCCAATGGGATTAAAAAACAAAGGCTAAGTAATAGCATTTTACTGCTTTCTAGCTGAGGGAGACTTTGTGTTGGAGGTGCTATAAGCAGAGTTGTGTTCCTTTTATCTCCAAAGGCTTACAACAGAACTTTCTTTCACAGCTTGTCTTGTGCAGTCAACGTTGGGTAAATCTCTACAGCTGTCACTTGAAGCTCAACTCATACTTACACAAACAAACCTACACCACTTAGTTAAAAATGTGTTATGATCTTTATGCTGAGGAAAAGAGATTTGCTTACCAAACTCAAAATGTGGCCATACAGAGGACAGTGGAGGAAAGGATAAATGCTGGAATGTGGATGATGCCCTTTCTTGAGGTGTATTCACAAGTTTGGGTTTGTTGAACACTCGTGAGGAACTGAGGTGGTGTATATGCTACTGGATGCCTACTGAATGTTTGGCATCAGAAGGGAAGGGACAGAAGGCGTGAAACTCCTCTGGAAAGCATTTCTTCTCAAAGGTTCCTTGGTTTCAGAGAACTGTCAAGTAACTCCTTTCATGTCTCCTCCTACTCTGTTTATCCCTGTGAGTATCCATCCTCTTGTGAATATGAAAAGTACCAGCTGAGCAAGATATTTCTGTCATCCCTCACAACGTTCTAACTCTGGCAGAAGAACAAAAATGGAGATGCTGCATTCTCTTTTATCCTCTTTCCAGAGAAGCCAGCTAAGGGTACTTGCTCTGTTCCAGCTCTACACTCTAGCCAGGCTCTTGGGGCACTCTCTGCCTCAAGGCAGGGGTATTCCTGGTCAGGGTAGTTAGAAGATGTCTTACAGCTGGGTGAAAAAGGAATCCATCTGCATAACTAGGACCTTGCTTAACCAAATCTTGAAGCGTCTTACTGATGGGCCACAAATAAGGTGACCTGATAGACAGTATGTGTTTGATAAGTGTATAACCTTTGCAAATTGCCTTCTTACAAAGGGTGTAACTATGTATTTTTGGTATGTTTGCAGGGGGGACCCTTCAATTGTGAAACTGAATATTGCTATTACCACAGGCTACCTCATTTCTGGTAATTATGCAATGTGTATATAACACACAGAACCTGTATAGTTACATTGAGTCACTATGCCTATATACTTACACTGAGCCACTGTGCCAGGGATGTGACATGTGTATACAATAGTTTCTCCTGTGCCTTTTAAAATTGCTAATGGAGTTGTGGTGGAATCTTAGGAGCTTGCCAATGGATGTGGAAGATGGAATGTTATCTTCCCAAGTACGGAGGAGGTGCCACTGTGTGGCTTCAGGATGGTTTGCTACACAACCCCCAACTCCAGCTCAGTTTTGTCCTTCAGCCCGTTGAGAAGGTGTCAAAGCAGTGCCCTTCAGACCCTCGGGGTGCTTACAGCTTGTGGCTCTTTCGTCATGTGTTTCTTCCTATGAGCTCAGAATGCTGGCAGAAGGATATTAATAGCCTTCAATACAAGCTGAGGCAAATGATGCCGTAGGATCATCCCTGCCCACCTCTTGGTCTCACTTTAAGCCAAAATTCAGTCATGTATAATGGGACAGTTTTCATTATGTTCTTGAAATGGCATTTTATTCCACGCATATGTCCTTAATTATTTACTGTCAACTAAAACTGCTATGGGAATTTTGCTGCAAATTGCTTTGGAGCTTTGTTTTAGGGTGCGTGGAGATCACACTGATTTATCAGAGCAAGACCCTGGTGTGGCTTGGACTGTTTTCAGGGGAAGGTACTCCTGTTAGGACAGAGGCTGGTCAGAGGCTGGACCTCACTGTCTCCCAGACTAGTTTCCTCACCCCCCTGGAGATAGTCTGGTGATTGGCACCCTCCATTACACTGTGGGTTAGTTTAAGTCTCTGTTCTTTTCCATAACAACTTCAGCTTTCATGTTTAAATCCATTGGTATCTATTTCTGAATAATCATGCATTAGAATTTCATGATGAATTAATGAGTGCCTTTGGAAGGAGACCTGAACCTGGCCACTCATTCTCTCTCGCTTCCTTGTATAGTTAATGTTTAATTATTAATAGGAAGTGGAGCAGCTGTGTCAGGTGATAGAAAGTCCTGCCTGAAGGTAGCTGATATAAAAAAGATCAAGACTCTCATTGGTGATACAAAAGGCACGGGAGTAAAGTCTTTGATTGGAAACCTTGGTCACTAATATTCCAGTTTAAAGTACTCATTTGGAGCAAGGAGGGGCAGAAATCGCTTGTTCCAATACAAAAACCTTCTGAAATCTTAGACCATCATGGGAGAAGAAAGGATGTTTGTGTCAAAGCATTAACTCAGGCCCACTGCATCCCTGCTGCAGTAAATGGAAAGTTCCAATTGAAGAAAGCAAACACGCTTCTCATTCCAAGTGTCCCTGGCAGAACGTGTTTAGGAAATGGTTCAGTGTTAGCCAATATATGTCCTTTTCGATTCACAAGTGCCCTGTAATAGATCCCTGCATGTATTTGTATATGGGGTGCCTGCTGTACCCCCATCCCCCCTGGTTTTGGTTGGGTTTTCACTTCTCCCAAATCTTTGGGTTCAGAAGGGTGAAGTCTTGCTCCCAGAGCCTGAATGCACATTTTTCTTCCCAGATATTTCAGCCTCTGCACTTCTGTTGAAGTGGAGCGTTGTAATTTATAGCAGCTGTTGGAAGAAAACTGTTGCTTAAACGCTTTGACTAAAGTCGAGCCTCAGAATAAAGGCTTTTCCCTTACGAGATAGAGTGTTTCTACTGATGCCCTCTGTTGGCATTTACGCCTCTAAAGCTATTGCGAGGTAAAAGGTAATATAATACATTGTTCTTTATCGTTATTTCTTTTCTCTTGTAGATTTGTTGCTTATTATTTACTACTGGAAGGCAATTGGTGACAAATATTTTGTAATACATCACTTGGCAGCTCTCTATGCTTACTATTTTGTACTGGTGAGTGCTGTATTTTTCCAGTCACATAACAAGCAGGTAGCATTGAGGACAATTTAGAGTTCTCATTTGCTTAATGTTTAGCAAGTTCTCCATTGGCTGGTGCCCTAGTTTTGTGAAAGGTGTATTTCTATGTGCAGTCACTGTTACTTTCTAAATGGTTTTATCAGTCATTTGTGGTACATGTGTAACATTTCCCTATTACAGTCCTTCAGCACAAATGTGTACTTTATTTAACAGCTGAACTTAAAACTCTACTCAGTTTTTGCTGTAGAGGGCCTTTTGACATAGGGCCTTTTCAAATGGTTGTAGAAAAGGCTTTCAAATAACCCCCCCAAGTCTGAAGTTAGTTGAAGAATTGGAAGGAAACGGTTCCGAGTGGTTATGTTCTGCTTCTGATTGTATTGCAAGGCCATTGGTCAGTGATCCATAATCCTGGTGGAGGATGTGCTACAGTCAGATGGGTGGGCTTTTTCTTGTAAGGTCACTTTGGTGGGGAAACCATGGATTAATGGTGTCTGTCTATAAGTGTCTGTCACATACATACACTGAAGGGAAAAGGGGGAAGAGAAGGACACTGTCCTGGGATAAAACCTCACTTAGTTATTCCTTGCTGCTGCTGGAGTTCCTCAAAGCTGCCCATGTGACTTGGTAGAAGTCCCACTGACCTCTAGAACAGTGCTTCTGAATTCCTTCTGTAAAGCTTAGGCAGTAAAAAAGAAATCTTATTAAAATGCATTTTACTTCATTTACCACATTTCTTTGCCTGCCCCCTGTGTGAATCCCAGCCTTACAGGGCTCAAAGTGTGGAGGTGCCAGATTACTGTCAGATTGCCCACGTAATGGGGATGAAGTCTACTGAGAAGTAAATGCTCTGGTTGGGGCTGAAGATAATTAGATCTTCTAATGTTATCATGGATGGAAGTGAATTAGAGCTGAAGATTAATGAAAATACCAGTAGCAGGGCTAATCCCTGATGCAGGAAATCATCAGTTGTTTGTGGACTTAACAAAGTCTGCTTTTTGTGGGAACTTCATTTAAATCAGTTATTATTTGGCTGTAGCTCTGCCCTTGGATGTCTGTGTGTCACTGTCATTCTCTTATCTTCAGAGAAAGTTACTCCTAAGTATCTTGTTTAAAATATGGCTCTTGAAGATAGGAAAGAATCTGATGAAGAGCACAGATTCTCTGTTTGGTGTAGCGTGAACTGAAGTTACTGAAGCAGTGGGTACAAGTGTGGTTGGTGAGGGAATGGGGAATCATGACACACACTACATAGATTGTTCATGAAGCCTATCAAAAAGTCTTTTTATCTCTACATCTGCTGCTGGCCCAGCCTTTGTGTAATGGAGCACAACCAAACGATAAGGCAGAGAATATGCTGTACTTTGTCACTTGGAGGAGAGTGCTCATTACAACGTGTATCAATGTGAATGTGCCACGCAGTCATCTGGATGCTGCCACGGAGGAGATGTGATCATCTTCCAACTCACAGGGCATGGCTGGGACTGTGGCACAGCTGGTGGAAAGGGTTTCCCCTGCAGTGTGCGAGGGGGAAGAAAAGGCTTTATGTGCCCTTTCTGCTGGGAATTCATCTTCACTGGGTGAATTATGTTCCTAAACCAATGCAGGGGCACTTTTCTTTAGCTTACAGTGTTTATCTGGGGGCTTGTTTAAGCATTGAGAAACGCCAAATCTTTGTAATTCTCTCAGTAATAGTATTATTATCATTATAACCCAGGCCTACTTGTGCCAGCCTTGTGTCACTGGCTTTCCATGGCCACTTAACTGTAAGCTTCTTAATTTAAATAGTACTGATTTGAGCTACCTGAGGGCCAACTGCAGCTTTGGAGGTAAACCTCATGTTGAAGTTGGGAGGAAGTTGCCTGGAGCTGGTGAACTTGTTTGCTGCTGTTCTAATGAAGTCGAGACGTTGCGTCAATCTGTGTGTACTTGAAGGCTGTAATCAAGGTTTCACGTGCCCACTGTTGATTTTTCACTGTCTGCTTTGTTTTGCTAACCAGAGCAAAGGTCTGCTGGCTTACTTTGGAAACTTCCGCCTGCTCGCAGAGTTCTCCACTCCTTTTGTCAATCAGCGGTAAGTGCTCAGGGGATGTTTGCATCATTGCTTTACATCTTCATGTGTATCCTGAGTTCTGTCACTTGGGAAGGCTTTCCTGTTGTCAAATGGGAATTTATATAGATCGGATGTGTCAATATATGTATTCATATCTGTAACCTAAGGATTATGATGTGGAAACTTTTTTTGCTGCTATAGCTGCAGCAATATGACTAATGCATTCACCCGAGGTCCTTTTCAGAGTAGACCAGTCTTCATATCTAATACCATTTTAAACTGAAGCTTCTGAACAGAAAATGTGACAAACATAATACTGTTCATTATCCTCTTTATGTTCATTTAATGATTCTAATAAAGGCATCATTTTCAATAGGCATTTTTTTCAGTATTGTGGATTAGGAAAAGATAACACCACCATCAGAATCCTGGAATGGAACTGCACTGCCTTACCTGACTGGAAGTTTATTTTCAGTGCTTCACGTGTATAAATCAATATTAACATATGAATACATAGAATAATATCAGTGCATATTGTTTATTTACTTTCAAAAATAGATCTGGGTATTATTTTGAGTATTTCAATAAGAAAGATAGCAGAGCAGCTCAGTCTGTCTGGTTAAGCTTCACACTTGCGTTCGAAGACGGAAGTGGCAGAAGGCATTTTGCAGAGCTCAGTGAGTCAAAGCCTGCCATGGCTTCTGACCATAGCATTGCTACCAGAATTGCTGCTGTGGGTATCAGAAAGGGAGCACCATGATGCCCTGTACCTGAGCAGAGGAAGCAGTCAGTGGAGTTTCTCAGTGCTCCGTGGAAGGTGACCTCTGGCCTGTGCCATAGCCACTGTGACTCAGCTGGGTACAGGGATCTAAGCCAGGAAAACCTCACCTCAGGAGAGGGGCTTTGGTATAGGGCAGTGCTGGCCTCCTCTCCCATAACTTCTGAACATGTGTGGCATCTGTTTTCCAGGCATCTGGTAGAGAAAGGGTAATGTAAGGCAAAGAGGGGCTGGAGTCCTCCTGCAGACAGGGGATCTGAGTCTTACCCATCACTGCATTACGACTGTAAACTCCAGAATATTTGATGAGACTGGATCATTCCTTGGATTTCTAAGAATAAAAAGGTTGTGCTGAGACCCCTTTCGAACATGAGCTTGGCAAACTGAAGTTGCAGGAGGGAAGGCTGGGATAATGGAGATCCCCAGAGGTTGCTTCTGTTTGCCCGTGTGGAGTCGGAGATTCGAGTCTAATGTAGTCTGTGCTCCGTGTGCACAGAAGAACTGAGGAATAAGGAAACTTCTTTAAACTTGTTT
The DNA here is from genome assembly GCA_025448015.1 of Bolborhynchus lineola. NCBI lineage: Eukaryota > Metazoa > Chordata > Aves > Psittaciformes > Psittacidae > Bolborhynchus > Bolborhynchus lineola. The sequence goes on from JAOEHX010044348.1 coordinate 18,399, forward strand.
TTAGCAATACAAGGAAGAGGAGAGTAAGAAGATGAGAAAGGGTGCGTTATATTCTAGGTTTCTACACTGACATTCATGTCTCAGTGAATGGCTGTTGTCCCAGCCGACTTCCACCAAGGCAGGATTTCATCCTGGGTTGAAGTGGTACCTGTACTGATGCTTATCTTTCAGACTGCCTTAGGAAGCATTGTGCTATGTCTGGCTATTAAAAGTAATCCATAGTGTACTTTCTAAATGCCTTGTGGGGGAGATTGTGTGCCTTTGAATGCGGGCTCTGCTTTCTCAGAAATCACTGCAGGAGGTAACAGCCCCTTGCACTAAGGGACAGAATCTCATCAGTGCAGGAATGGTTTTGGGGGTTATTTTGGGTGGGGTTTTGTGTGGATATTTCAGGGGTTTTTTAATTACATTTGAAGAGAACCAGACCCTCCAGGCAGAAAGTTGTGGATAATGATAATGACTTCCATTATGTTTCTTGTTTGCATTCTTAGGATTACCAGAACAGCTATTATTAAAGTATAAAAAGATACTCTAATCTCAGAACTGTCTATGTTTTTCCTGTCTGTGTCGTTAGGGAGATCTAATTAGAGGTTGTCTCCATGCCAAGCATTTAAATCTTGTAATGTTAGTATCTGGATTTATGTAAGTATGGGCTGTTGTGGGTGAAACTGTAGTGGTTCATGTGATTTATTGACTTGTATTTAGCTGAATTTGCTGGGAGAGGGAAGTTGCTAAGGATGTCTGTCCTTCTACACTGTCCCACTGCAGTGTATTCTAAAACCTGGTTTTATATTACTTTGGGTATCTGCACTGTAGATGTCAATGAAAGTACAGGCTCTAATTGTTAGCCTGACCACATGTCAGCTCTCGCTCTTCAGCATCCCAGTGAGTGTTTCTGTGATGAGGTATCCTGCTTCTGGGCTGGACTGCCGCCTCGAGTACCTGGATGGTGTCTCAGTTGCATGCTTTATGGAGTATTTCTGTTAGATCTGGATGTCTGGCAATTCTCTTTAGTATATCTCTAATTACCTAACATATATATTACCTAGTATAATCTCTAATTAATGCTAAGTATTAATCTGTAGGTAATTAAATAGAAAATTACTTTCAACATCCACTTTAGAACTGGTATTGTGTTAAATAGTTTTACCCTCATATCTCCTTGGAAATAAACTGATTATTCCACTTCTCCTCCCCATCTCCCATCATGAATACAGTGATTTAAGGAACTGTCTTCTGTTCCTATCTTTAACCTGCCACTGCTGCGCAGATTTTCCTTGCTGGTATAAGTGTTCCTTTTCCTACTAGAGTTCAACACAGGGGCTCTGTGTGTGGAGCAGTACATAAATTATGCCTTTCTACTAATGAATTAGTATGCAAGAATTACTTTTGTAAGGCCATTTACAGTAGTAGTAGCAGGAGAGGGGCTTTTTAGCTTTATCTTTTCATAGCATACCTGGCTGTGACATGGTTCAGTGCCATTTACACTGATGAGGAGGAACCAGAAGCAGTCCCACCTCTGCAAACTAGAGCACTATCTAGGTTACCGTATCCAAATACAAGGCTAGAATGGCTTTTTGGGGGGAAAAATTAGACTTTTAGTTGCCCATTGGTGTAAAATATAGTATCCAGTAAGGAATCTGTGTGATTTATCCTAAATTTCTCATATGAAATGTATTGTTTTGAATTAAAATTACAGTGTCTTACACAATAGCACTAAAAGGACGCTGGTTGTCAACTGGCTTGCAGTTCAAACTGGGATTTTCTTGATGCTATTCTGCAGTATACCGTTGATCACATACTGCTTAAGTGGGCTTCAGCCAAGCAGAAGAGTCTGCAATTAAGCCAAGAGACAGTGTAATAACTTAGAAATGATAAGGGTGGAAGCATTTAATAACATATTGATTAAGAAAAGGAAATAAAATCCTTTCGTAATGAGATGGCTTCAAGTCTGCCTTGTCTCTCTGAATGCTTCTTTTGCAGGTGGTTCTTTGAAATACTGGGATATCCCAAATCTTCCAAGGCCAACATCATCAATGGTTTGCTGATGACAGTAGTGTTCTTCGTGGTGAGGATTGCCGTCATGCCTGTATATTACAGCCACGTCATTTCCTCCTTTGGAACAGAGGCTTTCCACAGGTTAGGGTTTGCAGCCCAGAGCGCCTGGATTATCTCAAGTGTTGTCTTGGACGTTATGAACGTGATGTGGATGGTCAGAATTGCAAAAGGATGCTACCGAGTCATCCGTCTTATCGGACGGGAGGAAGTCAAAACTCACAGAAATGGCAAATCTGACTAGAAATCACACACATAAAAGGCAGTTCCTGCTCTGAAGGTAATCTGGGTTCACTGAAACAGTGCATATTTCTGCCATGGAACGATCCTCTTAAGAAAACAAGGTATTACCTCTGTACTGACCTTACTCTTTCCCTAACCACACTGCCTGCACACCCAGGGCCACGCTTTATGGATCCTGTCCGGTGAGGAATAAAAGCAAAAGCTCCCACAAATGAGTTCCATGTGTGTGTTCGAAGCAGTTACAAGCTCCTGAAGTTAGAAAGGAGCAGACTGGTTACTTGCTTGTTGTCCACCAGTGTGTTCAAAGTGTTTCACTCAGGTTTCTCAGATCAATGTGTTTTATAAACCCAATGAATATTGAGATCTCTCTCTGTCTTTTTTAAAGAAACAGGAACTTCCCAAACTCCCGATGCGCTGCAGTTTTCCTGGCACGTTTCTATGGTTTCTTCTGGGAATAACAATCAAGATTTCAGCCTTGACAACTTTTGAAGTTTTGCAGGAAAACCTAAAAATGTAGCTTTGGTTCTGTGAAGGCTTTTAGTGCTTTTTGTTCTGCCTTATATGAATGCAAACCATTCTGGGTAATGTACGAGATAACAGCGATCTAAAGTGCTGTATTATATGACTAGAGAATAGCTTAAGAAGCGTTACAATGCTCTGATTCTGATGGGAAGGGCTCACTTTTGCTCTGTTACATTACATGCAATTCGAACTCTTCTAAATAGCCCATGGAATTGGTTTTGGCAGTAAATATGGTAAGCGAGGTGTGGAAATAGCATCATTCTGACATGTCTCTTCTTTGCTCCTGCCTTTGGGAAGTGTTGCAGCTCTCCATACGGTATTTGTAACCGCTGGCTGTTTGGAAGCGAGGTTTAATCGTAACGAGGTAAAACTCCTCTGTTGATGTGATGTGTAACTTGCAGCAGTCCTTGCTTTCTGATCCATGATGACCCATTTGATCCGAAGTACTGAGGGTTTTGTCACGTTTTCCTTGTTAATCACAATCTGAGGTGTTGACTAAACCCATTCTGGAGTTAACTGTGCCAGACTTGCGTAAAGCAGATCTGTCAGTAGGTACTGTGTTCCTTCTGCAAGCTGAAAGGTTTGGAGGGTATGAAGAGGAATCCTGCCATCTAGGACTAGTCTTGAATCTATTTTCTTACACAGTTTGAGGAAATCCCAGGGTTGGTTTGAGTTTGAAAGGATTCTGAGAGCTGCGTTGCTGTGCACTTTGGTTTTGGTTTGCTCGCTTTAGACCGTAGCTGAAATGGGACTGATAACTTCAGCTTTTTGACTTGCTGTGGCGCTCGGTTGGGTTCTGTGCTTGTTGGGGTTTCTTACATGTTGCTTGTTACACCTTCTGGGAAGGTGTGCTGCAAGTCTGCGTTTTCACTCGGCGCACCCAATTACTTCAGCAGACGGCTTCAGCAATTCCTTTTTCAACAGAGAGGTAAAGCATTTACCCTGCGTAGGATCATCACCTTTCCTCTTGTCCTGTTCCCTGTAACAAAGCTGGGTGATGTCAGCTCTCCCCTCTGTAGTCAGAGGTGTGGCTGCCCCAGTCCTGTGCTCTCAGTGTTTCTATCCTTCAGGATCTGGACGGCTGTAAGGCCCCAAGAGGACTATGTAGGCTGAAATGCCTTCTAACGGAGGCAGCTGTGGTAAGTGTGGTTCCCCAGTTAAATGATGTCAGGGAGTATTGTCTGGGCTAAATAATGTACACTTTTATAAGCCTGCTTTCACTCTTTAACCGGGCAGGCTTTCTTCCAAAAGCATTTCCCGTGTTAGGGGAGATATCAAGGGTTGTTAGCACTTCTGTCCTTCGGATTCTGGGCTTATGAATACTTCACAACCCAAACCCTGCAGACAAAAGAGCTGTTTATGCCTTGGAAAACTTGGCAATCAGTCTGTTTAGGTGGCTGATATCTGAGTGAGCCCTGAATGGGTTTGGGTACCAGTAAATCCATAGTCTGAGCCCCTGTGACCTGCTGGGCTGAAAGGCTCCTTTTTACACCGACTTGGAGAACCTGGTCTCTTTGAAACCAGTGATGTCAGTGTATCAAATGCACAGTCTAGGCTGCGTGCAAAGGCTCTGTGTTCCTGTCATTGTTATGATTTAAAGGTGTGCATGAAATACTTCATATTCTTGTGCTTTTTAAGCCACTAGATCAGGGAATCGTTTTGCATTAGCTTGCTGCTTCTGCTTCTGTTATTCAGGAAGCAGGATGAAAAACGTGGGTAAGGTGATTTGGGGCGACTCTTAAGGTGGTAACTCATGCAAAAAATCCATCCCTTCTTAGCATCATCTTTAATATTCCAGTACTTTTGTTCGTTTGCAATGGAGAAATGCTCCATTTCCTTCACTTTTAGATACTTCTTTTCCCTTACGAGACACCAATGTCATTCAAGCTGTAATAAGATTACGCTAAAACCAGATTGTAAAAACCCAACCAACCCAAACCCCAATATAATACACTTTTACAACAATCCGGAATGGAAGGGCAAGGGATAACATGTTATAAAACAAATAGTATTTTGGACTGCTGTACAAAATGAGTGTAATGACAACAGTGTTTTGCAGTGTGTTAGGTCTGAAGTTCCTCCATTTGATTACATTTCCTTTTAGATGGTTACAGTTCTGTCCTGCTGCAGCTACTGCGTGTCAGGAGACAACTGCCTATTGAAGGAAGTTCTTACCACTTGTGTATTGGCAAGGAATGTAGTAAACAGGCTGCAAAGCTGTGTACTGAATACATGAGCACTTTTTGCCTGCCATTCAAAGCTTATCATAGAGCACATTAGAGAGGTGCAGCACCCATTTTTTAATTGCACTTTATTAATTCAGAAGCTGTGGTGAAATACTGCTGAAACTTCATGTTGCAAGTGTGAGGCTTTGCTGGTTTTTAATGCAGAAAAGTAAGCGCAGGGTAAGTAGCATCACAATAAATGCTACTTTTGGAATGTAGTGTTACGTTATTAGTGGCTTCAAACCTCTGGTTTTAATAGCTGCATTGTCTAAAAGCAGCTTGTGGTATGTCACCGGGTGTCTTTGCGATGGACATATCAAATGGAAAGAGTTCCTCTTGTAAAAGATGCTCAGATTCCTTGGTTTTCTTTTCTCTTACGCTCTTGGGTACCAGGTGACATAAAACCAGCACGATGATCATAGAGAGTCTGTTTGTACCGGTAAAGCAGTGTGTAGGACTGCAAGTTCCTCTTCTTGATGGCTTTGTCATCAAAAGCTGACTAAATGCCACTTCCAGAACTACTGCCGTGGAGTTGTAGGTAAAGTTTTGCTTTCATAACTGATCCGTGGATACTTGTAGGGGGGAAATGTACATCAAATACTCATTTCCTTGGTGAGTGTCCCAGTTGATTTCCAGGAAGTTAAGGGCCTTACACTACAGAGATGCTTTAGGGGTTATCTGTGTGCATTCTTCAGTGGGAAGAGTTACATCTCTGGAGCCTATTCTACCTCTATAAATAAATGCTGTCTTGAGTGAGCTCAATTATTTAACAGCTTAATTGCCTAAAAGATAGACTCTGACTAATGAAAGATATCCTGTGCACAGGAAAATGAGGGGAGCTGATTTCTATAGGAATTCATAACAGTTCCAGATTTTATATCAAAGTTCATTACAAATAAGATGAATTCCACTGCCTGGAAGGTGATGGCTTCCAGCTTTACTTTGCATAGCCTGGGAGAAGATTACTCAGACTGCAGGACTGACACTAACTGAAGAGTAAAAGCTCACACCAGTGAGCAAATGAGTTCAAGTGGGTTTACAGAGGAGAGGTGGAGGAGAGTTTGTGAGCACAAGTATAGAGATGCAGATGTCTTCCTGCTGCTGTGGGTGGCACACCAGCAGACCGATGCGTAGCAGAAAGGGTCGGGTATTTGTCTCTCTGCTCACGGTGGAATATGAACCGTTATCATTTAATGTTTTCAGACTGTGTAAATTAGATCATGAGTTGCTGTAGGAAGAGGGCTTTTCTCGTGTGTGGTTTATGTACGTAAGAGTTCCCCAAAAGATCATTTAATAGAGAAGTTTGTTAGAATGTCTTGTGCTGCTTCTGCTGAGCCATTCAGATGAAAATCAAGGGCTGCTTGACCATTACTCCAACGTAGGATCTGGTGCAGTGTTGGCTGTTGGTGAAAGCCATCGATAAAGTGAATAGAAAGGGGCTAGAGTTGTCAGATGGAAAAGTGCAAGTGTAGAAGACCCTGAAAAGCACGAGCAGCCCTTTCAGTTTGTTACCAGCCTATTGTACAACACCGTATCTGGCTACGAGGAACTTGATGAGGGAGGATTGGTTCCTGGTGGAGTTTCTTTGTCTGTGGAATGCATCTGACAGCTGGAAAAAGAACGTTACTTCCTTGCTGAGATCCTGACAGCAGGCAAATGGAATTAGCCATCAGTATTTATGAACTGTAACATTCATCCAAACTTGGATAAAATCTCTTGGTTTTGGATAGGTGAAGGTCTTAGGACTTTTTGAAAGCAACTTGAAAGTTCTTTTTATGGTAGAGAAGATGGAAGATGTGCTGCTTGGGGTGTTTATTGCTCTGGGATTAAGCATCAAATCATCCTTTTGAGTTGATAACACTTGGTAAGGTTTGTTACCCATTATGAATCTCTACTAGCTACCTCCTCTGATGTTCTTGCTCTGTTTATAGTAACCAAGCACTTTATAGCTCAGTAAAGAATGGAAGATAGCTCTGAAGAACCCATTGTGCCATTTGGTATAAGAAATACTTTGGCACAATCTCTTCTGTGGTCAGTTTCATTTGGTGATGGCCTGCACTGAAAGGGCATCTGATGATACCCAAGTACTTCCATTTTGAATCTAGTTGTAAGGGGAATGTCTTGAAGAGAGCCAACTGTGAAGAGCTCAGCATGGCTTGGTACCAAACACATCACGATTCTGTGTGTTATATGTAACTTCCTTCTCATTGACTTTGAAAATAGAAAAGCAAATAAGATACTCCAGAGTGTATCTTACTTTTTCATCTATGTGTGGGATGTCAAACGTTGTCTTGTGGACAGGACATGCTTGTACGAACCTATAAATATGTAAGTATGCACCCAAGCGGCACACGTTGCATGTGAATTGTCTTCTAAGTTTTAAATGTTGGTGTTTTAACAAATTTGCTAGGGTTGATAGCACCATTTAAATATCAGCACTAATGTAATGCACAACATAGCATTTTGAATGCAATGCAGAATAGGCGGGGTTAGTTTGTTGTAACCCTATTCACTGTCACAAGAGAAATCCAGTGTATGTTGGGGGGAAAGGAGGAAAAGGGCTAATTGTGAGCTGGGCTATATAATTTGCACACTCAACATGCACACATCCAAATATCCTAGATTTGTTTCGAGCATGCATATGCCAAACAGTGTTTTCTTTAATATTGGCTATGTATTTAGTACGATTTACCACATCAGCACAGCTAACATGATACAGACCCAACTTACAAAGAGCAGACGAGTTCCAAGTTAGGCATGAGTAACTGAGCCTGCAAGTCAAAAGCATTTCATCTTCTGAGAAGCAATTTGATGGATGTATCTAACTTATGTGCAGAGCAAGGATGAAACCTGTATGAATCCCGGTGAGGCCGGACAATCTGGCTTGCAGTGAATACTAACACTGTCACAAAATCAGGGCCCTGTTACTACTGTCAGATAGTAATGTGGCCTGATTGTAGTAGCAATCCTTACCACAGCACAAGGAGTTCAAAATGCAATAGAACAGTTGCACAGATCAGTGATACAGCAGTCATAGTAAGGCAAATGGTTAAGTATTATCAGTTTCAATTTCCTTTTAATAACCCCCCCGAAGTGTTTGCATTTCAGTGATACTGTAAAGCATTTCTCTCTTTTGTTTGAACACTTTAGGAGCTTGCCTCAAATGATACTGGCTTATGGTTTTTTTCCCTTTTGATATATGCAATAATGTCAATGAGCAATAAATTGCATGTTGTATGCAAGACATTGGTACTTCAAAATAAAGGAAAGGAACACACTTTCTTATGCTGTGAACTTGTCTGTCTTACTGCATTGATGGCTTATGTACCTGTAACAAAAGCATCTTCCTTTGGGTTAAGTTCAGGAACAACTGGCTTATACGGTAACCTGGAATCTCACGCTCCATCCTTTCTGATTTAAAAGAAGTTGGAGGGAGCGCAAGGCCTGAGGTCCTTTAAAGGCAGAGATTTGATGTAGGGCATCACAGGGACCAGGAATGTACCTTAAACAACACGTTTTGTTGTGTTTTGAGGAAAGCCTTTTATATCGGATAGTATAATTACATTGCACAGTATTGTAAAGCCACACGTTTCAGGACATAAACTGGACATGTGTCTGAAGGCTTTGGGGATAAAGAGCTACTGCTGCAGCACATTATAACATGATGCACTACACAGTCCCTTGCTGAATACTAAGATGGGTAATTCAGTTCCTTAATACGACCATTCCCAGATTCTGGATGTGCCACGGACGTATGCTTGGGAAGCGTGAATTATGTGGTGAAACTCCTCTGAGCATCCTCAGATGCTGTTGGTGCTGGTTTGTGTCTGAATCGGCTTCCAAGCACGGGAATTGCTCAGGTTTCTTGGAGTTCTCTTTTGTATTATGTGGTGGTTAAATCCTTAGAAGAAACCACAAAGCATTCCAGTGCTTTTTACTGTTTTCCTCTCATCTTTCAGGGGTGTTTAGTTCCATTTACAAACGATATTCCTAAGGTACTAACTTTACAGCAGTTAGTGTAGAAAACTACTCACTAACCAGTCCCTGCGTTCAGAAGTGACGGGGAATGTCTGGAAACGGTATCTGGGGGCAGATTTCCGACTGCTGGAGGAAGGACAATGGGTGCTCGGTGGGAGGCTTTTGTATGGGCAGCTTTCACCACTGAATGGTGGGTGGGAAGGAAGGACAGAGCACGGCTGGGAACAAGGGGTGCCTTTCACTGAGCTGTTCTTCACCCAGCAAGTGTGAGAGATGCCTCTCCCTGGATTGTAGGATGCGGAAAGCATGTTGTATATCCAATTCTATCTCATGTTTGGTGCAAAGCTGCTCTTCATTTTCTCCCAAATTTAGTATTTATTACTTGGTGTTCTTGCTGAAAACTTGTGGTTTCTGTACTTGTATTGCTGTGATGATTCTGCAGGTTTTAACATTGCTTCTAATCTTCACCGTGCATATCTCCTTTCTTTATAGATGGAGGACTTCTGTTTTGTGCATCTTATTTTGCTCTGCTTTACACTGAGGGAAAGGTATTTGTTCCTTGGCTTGTCCTACGAAGGGTGAAAATGCTGATCTAAGCAAGGAGTAATCAAGGGCTGCAACACAGTGGTTGCTTCTGATGGAGAGTGGTGGTGGAAAGCAGAGGCAGCACCCTGACAGCTTTATGCTTGTGCTCTTACCTCCTGTTCACACTGAATGGCAATGTCCTTGTTAATGAGGACGATCCTATTGTGAAAGGTGTATGTGAACATGGGTATCAGAGCACTCAGACTGAACATGGGTGTCAGAGCACTCGAACATCTGAAGAGGCTTTTGAATGGAGGTGGTCGTGTAACTTGAAATGGTGCTGGTTGGAGCTGCCTCAGTGGGGGTTAGGGTTCATCTCCATTCATTGTCATGGCCTTTCTCAAGGGAAATGGGAGGGAATCACTCGGGTTTTCCTTTACACCAGACTGGATGGAGGCTGTGAGAGATGCCTCTTCCAGACTTTAACATGGGTTTTCTGCATCCCAAGTTCATGTCCTCACTGAAGCCTCATCTCCTTCCTACTGTAATGTTCTTTGTAATCGCTCCAGTGACACGGGATGGATCAGTCCTAAGTGTTATGTATTTACAATGACTGTGTTGTGCTTTCTGCTTGACAGCTCCAGCGTCCACGGCGTGGGCTGAGCCCCGCAGGGTCACTGCACCGCTGCCTCTTACCGGGTGCACGGGAAGCAGCTCTCTTCCTTGCTCTGATGCAGACGAAGCTCCGTTCCCTGCCTCCCCTACGCAGCGTTTCTCGTGGTTCACCTGCACCTCCTGGCATGGGGATGAGGTGAACCTCGTAGCCGAGATGCTCTTCGTGCCTGGCAGATGTCCAAGGAACACCTTCAGCTTACAGACATTATGAGTTACTCGCATGCCCCGCGGCCTGCGGCTGCCCTCGCTCCCCCCCAGCAGCGGCGCTCCTGCTGCTGCGGTGCGGGGCCTCCATGGCCCCCTACCTCAGCGATATTATCCGCATCCTCCAGACCACCCTCCTCGACAACTATGCCGAGGTCAGGCGTGAAAGTTGCAGGAGCGCCGTGGCCTGCGCCCAGGCAATGCCAGGTGGGGCCTAGAAATGAACAAAGGGGAGCAGCGGGCTAATATGAGCCTCCAGTATCCTGGGGCGACAGGGGCTGAGGTGGGGACCGGTAGGAGGTTGTAGAGATGCAAGCAGGAAAGGGAGAGAGATGAGAACACATCCTCACAGGTGTAGTTCTCAGGCCCTGGAGGATATGTTTGAGAAAGGCTGTGCCAGGCATGGATGCTAAGCTGTTACAACACGTGGGTAATAGTGGGAGGAGGAGGTTAGGGGAGTGCATGTGGGCTAGCACTCAGCTGTAATATAGTATAAAGTTAAATTTGCTTGCTATGCAGATGCAGCAACAGTAATCAGGCTGCTGTTCATAATGTTACAGAAATCATGTTGCTCAAGATATGTTGCATGCATAGAGAAGGGCACATTTGAAGTATCTTTCTCTCTGCCCTAACAGAGCACTTCCATATGCAGTCAGAATCTCTGATAAAACCCTTAATGCAAACAATATCACACCAGCACTACAGAGTTCGTGTTGATGTAATTCAGGCTACTGGAGCAGTGATACAGTTTGGAAATGGGAAGTCTGTGGATGATGTTCTGTCTCATCTGGCCCAGAGACTTTTTGATGAAATTCCCAAGGTGTGCTTTACTTCTTCTTTCTCCCCCAACCCCTGGATTTATTTTACATATGTTTCTGGGTGGTTTTATTGGTGCTTTCTTCCCTCACTCACCCTTCCCAGTTTTCAGCTTTTGTTCATTACATTAAGATACGTAAATATGTCATAGGCTTTGCCAGTTGTACACTATCCAAACCCAAGGTTGTCCACTTGTTCAGTGGCTGTCCAATTCTTCAGGCATCTTTTTATTTCAATGGATGCCTTCAATTCTGTCTTAAATTCTTACATTAAATCTCCCTAGGACTTGATTCTGTGGCCCTTTCAGGTGCTTAACAAAGACTTCTGGTATTAATCCCTTCATAAGATGTGATTGAGGAGGTAATTTTAAAATGTGCAACTTAATCATAACTAAAGTATTTTAATTTTTGAATGGATATATTCCCATTATTTAGCTTAGGCTTCCCTTATAGTGATCAGAGAAAATTATCTTCTGGAGATGTGGTTGGAAAGCTTACAATTTCAAAGAAATGTACATTTCATATAATATCAGAGAGATACTAACCATGAGAATTTAAGAGTTTTATGAGTTCGGTTTGTATCTTGTTTTCCTCTTGGGGATGTGCTTTTGTGCAGTAAATAGTCTTACAATTAATAAAGCCAGAGTGACAAAACAAGAGGGAGCGTGATATCTTGCATATTACTGAAGTTGCTTGCTGCAGTGTGGAAATCCTGTGTTCTTGTAACTTCTTCTGAGACTATTGATGAACTTTACCAAGTCTCATATACCAAAAGTAAATACTATTTTTTAATTTTTATGGTATTTTCTTGCCATATTTAACATAGTCTTTTTGTATACATGTAGGTTCGGCACGCTGTAACAACTGTCATTGGAGAATGGTTGTTGCACCTACGAGACAGATACTCTTATTTTCACAAGTTGATCCCTTTGTTACTTGGCAGCTTTACTGATGAAATTCCTGAAAATGCGTAAGCAGAAAATTTCTCTCCCCCAACCTCCCTTAAGCAGTTGTTGTATGTGGAAGTGTTTCTGTGTTCACAGATGTATTGCTTGGAGGAAAAAAACCCATCCAAGGGGTTTGTTTCTTTGTTTTTTCTTCAGCCCAAGATGACAGCATTGTCCTCGGTAACTTTGATTATGTTGTTCTATGCTAAATTCAAGTAAGTACGAGAGAGACGAAGACAGACAGGTAGACAGAGACAGAATTATCCTTTGGAAGAGGTGACCTCTGTCCACTGAGTACAAAAGAAGCATAAACTCTCAATGTGCCTGGGTTAAGTGGCAGGAATGCTTTCCATCCTTCCAGCTGAATTTAAGAAGTCAGATTTTCCAGAATTCCCATTTTTGAAGTTTTTCATTTTGGGGGCATGATGGTATAAAGTTCTTATTTTATGTCTAGGAAACTGGCTTGGACTTACTGGGAGAAGATAGGCTTGCAGTGGGAGAAGGAAAATGAAGATGATCTGAAGGACAAGATGGATTTTAGTGTTTCACCATCTCATTATCCCAAAGGAGGTAAGTGTTGCACTGAACGTGATTTCTACTTCCTGAATAATCACTGAGAGCTGCAGTTTACTAATGAATGCAGATCCTGATGTGTTATATTCGTTACAAGATGTAATATTAGTTACTGTATAGGAGTAGCATATATATGTACAAATATAATATATGGCATATGTGTATGTAAAATTGTGTTAAATTTAAATTAAAAACCACACACATTTCTACAGTAACTGCACTATTTTTTTCCCATTAATCCCAAAATGGATTTTGGAGAAAGAGTAAATAAAAATGCATATGCTGAAAAAGAGGTAAAGCAGTGGTGCAGAAGCAGCAGAAAATCCTACATTAGCTAGCAGCTTGGTGGGGAATGGCATAAAGAAGGAAGGGAAGGCAGGATGAAAGAAGCTGTGAGCTGAGTCCTTGAGTAATGAGAACTAGACACAGCATTAATGATCCACTGAATTGGCATGGAAGAAAAAATTGCAGTGAAATTATTTCAGGCTTCTTTGTGAGACATTGCAATGCTGACTAAAATATGTCATCATAAATGAAGAACGTGGGAACAGAAGCAGTAATTTCCTTTATTATGCACAAAAAAAACCAAGATATGCAGCATGGGTAGATTACTTTTTTAGTACCGTATGATTTATTGGTAGCTTTAAAATGATATGTTTTCAGTAGCTTGAAGCTTGTTTCCTGTCTCAGGTTCATAAAGTTAATGTGTAAGAATATGCACATGGGTGTTGGTGAGAGAAGGGATTTAAATGGGTCATTTATTGATTTCTTTACTCATTTTTAACAGAACAAAAACTCTTCTGGTGTGAAAGAACAGGTTTATGCTTGACTTGTGCCTATGTGACAATCACATCACAGAATCCCCAGCAGCAAAATCCTTTCCATGACAGTGGGTTCCGGAGTTCTTTCTTTGAAATTACCCCTTTTTTTTTTACCCCCCTTTAAAGTTGTTTTACTCAGTAATGCTTGAATGAAAGGAGAAGCACTTCATAATGGTGACTGGTTTGACAGAATTGTTTAGCTTGGCAGACAGGCAAGTTGATCTGTTATCCTTTCCAAATTTTTTTTTCTTTCTTTAGTTTATATCTAATATTACATCGGGGGTTGTAAATGGTAAAGAGTGCTTTTACGTCCACTAGTGATGGCACAGATATATTTCTTCTTTTGGCAATCAGAGAATTTTTTAACATACATAAACTAATGAAGTTGAGTGTCGAGCTCCAAGGACCATCATATAGTGATGGTCATGAAGGACTTCATATGCTACTTCTTGAAACAGTTGTTACCATTTATGTTGCTAATACTGTTACCTAGTTCCATTTTCTCCAGATGTGTGTCCAGGTTTTTTTGTGTGTAAAGTTTTGTTGGGTTTTTAGAAAAGAACATCTGTCATTTACTTCATAATTAAATAATACCTACTTTCTGAAATAATCTTCTTAGCACATTAAATGTGTTTCGTGAATTTGAGCAGTATTCCATCCTTTCATTCAGTTGACTTTTCATGCATTATGCTTGGTAGAATGATGCCATTAAGGCTTGAATGTGATGTATGTACACACGCATATATATATATGTGTATATATGTACATAACTAAAGAATATTTTAAAGAAGTGACCAGATAATTTTGGACTTGAGTCCCAAGTTAACGGTGAATTTAAGATATAATTCACTGCTGCTTATCTTTACTTGCAAATTATATGTCTTATTAACAGTCAGGTTTTAGTGATAAAGAGAATAAAAATTGAGAGGGAAGAATGGTTGGCTACTGGATCCTACAGATACAAAACTTCATCAGACACACACGTATACCTTAGTTTCAAGTAATAATTTGTGGTGTTATATCATGGACTGTATATGGATGAGTTATTTGTCCATCCCCTCTCTTTCCCCTCCACAAACACTTGTTTTTGAGGTTTTTTATTACTATACTGATGTATTTTAACACTTCATTTCCAGTTCTGATTTATTTAATATACTGGAATATCTGTTTACAACTGCTAAGTTTATAGTACATTTTACTTAATGATCTTTGTCCATCTGTCAAACTAATAGACCTGACATATTGAGCCCCCCTGTACTTTGATCTCCCAGTGACAGATATTGCAGGTCAGAAGAAGAATAGAGTTAGATCTCATACCTGGTGTCATCCAACCAACTGAATAGCTTTCCACTGAGCAATAGCAGTCATTGCCTTAGGATACAGGTGCAGACAGTTTATAGCAGGGAAGTCTTTGACAGGAGTAGCTACAGGGATAAATGCCTGCATTTGAACATCTGAAATGGAGGAACCGCTGATAAAGAATGGTCCGAATTCTTTAAGCAAAGTTCTGCCTCAGGTTGAACAGGATGCCAGTCTGTATTTGCTGTCTCAAGTTGATTTCTTTGTTTGACCTTTTGCTATCATTGTCAGTTTTCATAATCCAAAATGTTACCCTCCATTGACAAAAGAAGCAGCAATTCATGTCCTGATGCTTGAATATTTTTTCCCTCTATTGTAAGTAAGCATTTCATAAGCCTTTTGTATTTTTCAGACCTTTCACTTTAGTCTGTTTTCATTTTTAGCATTTGTAGTTACAGGGGACAATGTGGGAAATTATTGCATAATAGCTGCAATTTTTAAAATACTATCAGTTTGGTTGGCCTGATCGCACAGCACTTGTACAAGCCATAGTACCCGTTCTACTCTTAACTTGCTAGATAGATACACTTTTAACTTTCCCTTTAGAGGGCACAACTGACCTTCTTCGTTTTACTACAGTCACTCCTGTACTATTTGTGACTTCTGCCTTTCCCCCTCCAAATTGTATTTAACTCAGTAACACCACCACATTTGCATGCAAACATCTTCTGTTTTATCTCTGTGTTTCAGTTTATTTTTTTAATGGGATTTGTGTTACTAAAATTTAAGGTAAATTATTAAGCTGTGGTTTCCAAAGTGGGTAATGTGCCATATTCATATAACTTTTCTTTCTCTTCCCCTTCTGTAAACATTTATTTTCATCAGCCAGTAATAAATATAAAAATTTTCAGAGAGCTATGTGCAGTTTAAATTCTGCACTATAGTGTAAAGAAATGCAACTTTTGGAGGTAAATTCAGCAGCAGCATTTGGAATTTTTTGTTTGCTTTCTTCTAGTGGCTCGACCAGGACTAGGTTGTCGGGAACTTGTGTCAAGAAACCTCTCCAAAATTCTTCCTGGTCTCTGTCAGGATATCACAGACTGGGTTGAAAGCACAAGAATAAAAGCATCTCAGCTTCTGTATACATTATTGCTGCATGCAGAGGATCACATAACACAGCACATGGAGCTACTGCTTAGAACTTTGTACCAAGCATGCTTGGATGAAGAAAGCAATGTGGTTAAAAATGTAAGTTTAATCTGCTCAAGTGTCTATTGTACACTGAATAATGACCCTATTCTTTATTCCTGAGTCTTATTTTCTGCGGGTTGACCTTACCTTAGGCCACTGAATATTGCCTATGACTAAAAGATCAGAATCAGGATTTTAAGAATGTTAAAATTATGTGAAAATTTTACTTACTTACTTACTTACTATGCTAAGATAAATGTATTCTTGTGTTACTGGTATGGAGACCAATAGTAAAGTTATTTAAATACTGATTAGTTTATATGCCAACCCCATGAAGAACTGACAGTGATCTCTCTAAAAATGATAAGCAGTAGATGAAAGAATAAAAGCCTTGGGGCAACAGCTTAAATTTTAAAAAAACATGCAGGTCATGCCCTTTTATGTTAATTTCAGTTATATCTCTGCTGCATAATCCAACCATAATTCCAACCAAATACTAAGCTCTGTTTATTCCATGTGATACCCATAGTCAGTGTTTGAATATTTCACTTACTGCTTGTAAAATGCTTTGCTTTTTTTTTTTTTTTTTTTTTTGTGAAGAATAATTTGGATCAGTTTTTTCTAACAACTGATGCTTTCAACAATTTGATCAACAATAAATCAATAAAACAGATGTAGCTGAGGACATTAGAAAGTTTTAGCAAAGGAAAGACAGGTTATAGAAATGCTTTTAGAATTTTAAAATAAAATCTTCCGTTCATATTTCTACACAAGGAAAAGAACACAGGTATAACAAAAAAAATCTTACTACTTTAGGAAACTGAAAAACTGTAATCTGCTTACTGGATATGAGTAGTCTAACTAATATCAGAAAAAGTTATTTCCTAAATCAAAGCTTTTCTTTAGGTTCTTTCTATCAGTTGAGATATATATAGACAATGAAATCCATTTCTGAAATAATCATTTTTCTTTCCTTTTCCCCTGCAATTTCTTGTTGTCTTTAGATTTAGTACTAATTGTTGTCTCGCTCCCTTAATTTTTCCTGAATTGTTTCTCTTTTTCCCTTAGTTCTTACTCAGTATCCCCTTCTAGCTATTCCACTCCTTCCACCTCACTTCTCAGAATCAGTGTCTGGCCTCTTTCCACATCGTGGTACAGTGGGATTGAGCTTGTAAACTAAGCAGTTAACTCGCTGATAAATAGTAGAGAGAAGTAAACCTGGAATACTGTCAGAATTCATCTTGCTGTTTCAGAGAGGAGTGTATGTCCCTTAGGAAATTAGTGACCCAAGTCTGAAGTAAGAAATATGCCGCAGTGGGTATATGGCTTTTCAGGTTCTCTAGTACTTGTATAAAATATATATAACAATAATTAGAAGAATAAATCCACATAGCCTTGCTGCCCTGGTCAAATTTTGTATCTAGTGCTTGTTGCTATAAATTCAAAAATATGTGTTCAAGCAGCACGTAGTTTTTACTTGCCTTTATTTGACCATACTTGTCTCTTTCTTAGAATTCTGCCACTAATCTTGCCAGTGCTTCTAAGAGATTTATTCCCAATTTGCAGATGTTTTCTCTATTTAATTTTACTTTCTTGTCCCAGAATTCAAGATTCAGCAACTTTTGTTTCTGAATTCCTTTTTAGTGAAGCTGCTATCATAGAATAGTTAGGGCTGGAAAGGACCTTAAGATCATCCAGTTCCAACCCCCCTGCAATGGGCAGGGACACCTCCCACTAAACAATATCACCCAAGGCTATGTCCAGCCTGGCCTTGAACACCACCAGGGATGGAGCATTCACAACTTCCCTGGGCAACCC